>CAUYPO010013713.1:0-12377 GCA_963574435.1 Cheirogaleus major
GCAAATGGAAGCCAAAGGTGAGGTATACTTATATAAGATAAAACAGACTTTAAGTGGAGAACAGTAAAAACAAACAAACAAAAAAATAAACAAAAAGAAGGTCCTTATATAATGATAAAGGCATCAATCCAGCAAGAGAATATAATAATTCTAAATACATATGTACCCAACATTGGAGCACCCAGATTCATAAAGCAAATATTACTAGATTTAAAGCAAGAGGTACAGATTGCAATACAATAATAGTGGGGGAACTTCAATACCCCACTCTTGGCATTAGACAGACCATGTAGACAGAAAATTAACAAAGAAACATTGGATTCATACTGGACTTTAGATCAAATAGACCTAACAGACATTTACAAACATTCTACCCAACAACTACAGAATATATATTCTTTTTCATCAGCACATGGAATATTTTCCAGGGTAGACATATGGTAGGCCACAAAACAAGTCTCAACAAATTTTTAAAAATGAATTCAGGCCAGACATGGTAGCTCATGCCTATAATCTCAGCACTTTGGGAGGCCAAGGTAGAAGAATCACTTGTGGCCAGGAGTTAAAGACTAGCCTGAGCAACCCCGTGAGACCCTGTCTCTACAAAAAAAAAAAAAAAAAACCCAAAAAAACAATTAGCCAGGCATGGTGGCACAAACCTGTGGTCCCAGCTACTGAGGAGGCTGAGACAGAAAGATCGCTTGGTCCCATGGGTTTAAGGTTGCAGCGCGTTATCATGCTGCCATTGCACTCTACCCTAGACAACAGGATAAGACCTTGTCTCAAAAAAAAAAAAATTGAAATTATATCAAGTATCTTCTCAGATCACAATGGAATAAAACTAGAAATCAATACCAAGAGGAATTTTGGATAATATACAAATACCTGGAAACCAAACAACATGCTCCTGAATGAACATTGAGTCAACAAAGAAGTTAAGATGGAAATTTAAAAATTTCTTGAAACAAATGAAAATGAAAACACAACATATCAAAACCTGTGAGATACAACAAAAGCAGTGCTAAGAGAGAAGTTTATAGCAATAAATGCCTATATCAAAAAAAGTAGGAAGATCACAAATTAACAATCTAACAAGCTAGATGAATTAGTGAAGCAAGAACAAACCAAACCCAAAATTAGCAGAAAAGAAATAGTAAAGATAAGACAAAACTAAATGACATAGAGACTAAAAAAAAATACAAAGCATGAATGAAATGAAAAGTTGGTTCTTTGAAAAGATAAACAAAATTGATAAACAGCTAGCTAGACTAACCTCCTCCCCCTACCAAAAAAAAAAAAAAAAAAAGAGAGAGAGAAAGAGAAGACCTAAATAAACAAAATGGAAAATGAAAAAAGGAGACATTACAGATGATACCACAGAAACAGAAAAGGTCATCAGAGACTATTATGAACATCTGTACACCTACAAACTGAAAAACCTAAAGAAAATAGATACATTTCTGGAAATATACAACTTATGGAGATTGAATCAGGAAGAAATAGAAAACCTGAACAGATCAATAATGAGTAGCAAGATGAAACCAGTAACAAAAAGTGTCCCAACAAAGAAAAACCCAGAACCAGATGGATATTCCACCAAACATACAAAGAAGAACTAATGCCAGTACTCCTGAAACTATTCCAAAAAATCAAAGATGAGGAAATTCTCCCTGACTCATTCTCTGAGGTCAGCATCATTCTGATACCCAAACTAGACAAGGACACAATACAAAAAGAAAACTACAGGCCAACATCTCTGATGAGCATAAATGTAAAAATTCTCAACAAAACACTAACAAACCAAATCCAACAGCATATCAAAAAGATAATATACCATGAACAAGTGGGATTTATACCGGGGGAAGAAGGATGGTTCAAGATATGCAAATCAATAAACATGATAAAGCACATCCACAAAACAAAGGACAAGAACCATATGATCATCTCAATAGATGGTGAAAAAGCATTTGATAAAATTCAGTATCTCTTCATAATAAAAGTTCTCAATAAATTAAGCACAGAAGAAGCATATCTCAATATAACAAAGGCCAATAAGGAAAAACCTATAGCTAACATCATACAGAATGGGGGAAAGATGAAAGCCTTTCCTCTAAGAAGTGGACCAAGACAAGGATGCCCACTTTTACCACATCTATCCAACACTGGGTGTCCTAGCCAGAGCAATCAGGCAAGAGAAAGAAATAAAAGGCATCCAAATTGGAAAAGAGGAAGTCCCATTGTTCCTCTTTGCTGATGATATGATCTTATATTTAGAAAAACCTAAAGACTGTGCCAAAAAACTCCTTAGATTTAATAAATGAATTCAGTAAAATTACTGGATACAAAATCAGCATACAACAGTCAGTAGCATTTCTATGCACCAATAATGATCTAGCCAAGAAAGAAATGAAGAAGGCAATCCCATTCGCAATAGTTACCAAAAAATATATAGAAATAAATTTAACTAAGGAGGTGAAAGATTTCTGCAAGGAAAACTACAGAACACTGATGAAAGAAATCGAAGATGACACAAACAAGTGGAAAAACATCCCATGTTCATGGATCAGAAGAATTGATACTGTTAAAATGATCATATTGGGTGTGAGCCACCGTGCTGGGAGGCCATTATCTTAAGTGAAATAACTCAGAAACAGCAAGTTAAATACAGTATAGGTTTTTCCTATGTATACTTTGAAATTCTTTGATTATTCTATTACAAATTACTAATCTAAGTAAATAAGATAACATCATCACAGAATTTTCTTTCACTAAATGTTTGAGGGATTATTTTCTTATGATTTAGGTGCTAGCTAAAGGAGTTGGAGAAAGAACAGGCATTTCTTAGATTTCTGATTGAAACTGCAGTGTAGATGTCTTATTATTAATATAATCTTCAAATTTCTCATACTGGGCTACAGTGAACTGATTCTTCTAGTCTCCTTTAAATACCCTTGCTCATAAAAGGAGACACAGAATAGTCCATCTCATCATTTTCATTAAGGTTCTGCTTCATCACATCAAAGGAGCTGTGATAGAATATTTTACTTACAATTTCTTCTGGCATGTCTTTCTCTAGAAACTTTAACAGCTTCTGAATTCCACGCTTTGGGTCCTCTTTCATGTCTTCATAAAATAGGTAAAGGATAAGACAATCTTTCTTCTCCCACCAGCCCTTCACGTGGTCATACCAGGAACCCAAACACACCTTTCCAACCATGAATTTATCCAGGAATACCTCCCAGGTTCCAGGCTCTGGATGTATTTTTGTCATCTGGTGGAAATAATAAGACACAGACACAACTTTGGCATTCTCTGCCAAGTGGATTATATTGCAGTCATTCTTTCAAAATGAAGAGGGGAGAAATTGAACAGGTAGGTATGTTTTCATTAATTGAGGATTCTGCATGTTTTTCAACTGCTCAACACCACTTGTGATTCCAGGAATTATAAATTTTATGAAAGGCACTCAGTTGTATACTGCATCCAGTTTACATTTCTCTGCATCCCATTGTTATAGATCAAATCCAATATTTCACTGATCCAGATTGTTTCAGATTTGGGATAGGTGGAGACCAGATGGTATTATAAATGGAATTGTTTTTTTAATTTCCTTTTTGGATTGTTCATTGTTAGTGTATAGAAATGCAATGGATTTTTTTGTGTGTTGGTCTTGGTTTTGTTTTTGTTTTAGAAACTGATGTTTATTTTCTGTCAACCTTATTCCATCTTGTTTAAGAGCTTGTGGAAGAACAGCTTAAGACTACTCAGTGGTTGTTCCTACCCATTCAGTGGCCTGAGCAATGGGAGCTGCAGACCAGTCTTCCATGGCAGCCTGGGCGCTCCAGTCTTTGGTGGGGAAATGCTACAGAGGCACAGAGGGCTCCTTCAGATCAGTCTACAACCTCAGGTTGAGCAGCAGTAAACTCAGGAGCTGAAGCAGTCCATTCTCCCTGAAATTCCTCCTTGGTCACAGCTTTCTCAGCGACAGCCTGCTCTTCCTTTTCAATCTCTTGAGGATCTCTGTAGAAGTAGAGATCAGGCATGACCTCCCATGGGTGTTTATGGGAGATGGTTCCATGCCTGCGGACAACTTCCTGGGCCAGCATCCACCACATCAGACCCACTGAGGGAGCTCCCTTGTTGTTGCATGGGATGGCAATGTCCACTTAAGGCAGAAGAGAATCTGTTCCACAGGGCAATTGTAGGCAGGTTAACATAAGATGCCTCTGTGAGAGGCTGGTGGTCAGCCCTGGGATCAGTAGCCACCAGAAGACGTGGCTCCCAGAATGCTGCCTGGATCTGGTTAGTGACGGTTCTGGGAGCGAAGTGGCCAGCACTAAGAGTGGCTCCAGTGGCAGCAGCAAAATTCAGCACAGCTCGCTGGCCGGTATTCCTGGAGGATATGACACTGACGTCAGCAGGGTTCTCAATGGCAACAATGGCACGAGCTGCTGAAAGAAGATTCTCCCAGGTCCTCTTCAGATTTATGATGTAGATGCCATCACTTTTCCTTTTGGAGATGTACTGTTCCATTTGGAAGTCAAGGTTGTTGCCACCGAAGTGGGTTCCTGTTGCAAGTAATTTGAGGACATCAAGGGCTCTGGACATTGTGAATGTTTCCCTTTAAGTTACTAGAGGAATCCAGGACAATGCTGTATGGACTCCTCTCTAGGTAGGGTAGGAAAAAAGTGTGTGTTGGTTTTGTATCCTGCAACATTTCTGAGTTCATTCATTAGTTCCAACAGTTTTTGTATGTGTGTGTACATGTGGAATACTTAGGGTTTTATCAGATCATATTGTCTGTAAACAGATAATTTTGCTTGTTCCTTTCAAATTTGGAGGTTTAAATTTTCTTTTTCTTGCCTAATTTGCTCTGCATAGGGCTTATAGTACAGGTTGAGTACTCACTATCTGAAATGCTTGAGACCAGAAGTATTTCAAATTTCAGATTTTTTTTTTTTTGGATTTTGGAATATTTGCATTATACTTACCAGTTCAGCATCCCTAGACCAAAAATCTGAAATCCAAAATGCTCCAATGAACATTTCCTTTGAGTGTTGTGTCACTGCTCAGAAAGTTTCCAATTGTGGAGTATTTTGGTGGATTTTCAGAATAGGGATGCTCATCCTGTACTATGTTGAATAGATATGGCAAAAATGTGGGCATCCTTCTCTTGTTCCTAAGGAAAAGCTATTAGTCTTTCACCATTGAGTGTGGTATTAGCTGTGCATTTTTCATATATGGACTTTATTAGGTTGGGGTAGTTTGCTTGTGTTCCTAGTTTATTGAGTGTTTTTTTTTAAATCATGAATGCATTTGAATTTTTAATAATCATAAGTTTTCACATAAAATCCAAGATTTCTATCTCTATTTTAAAAAAGTAAAAGATCTATCAATATTGTATTCACATTTCCTTGTGGTTTCTGAAGCTACATTAACAGCTGGTTTCTTTAAAGACAGTACGGTCTTCAGACATGGTCTCCATCTAAACTTTTTCACTCATTTTACATATCTAGCCCTTAGAAAGATTTACTTTTTGACCCCTGAAATCATAATAGCCTACATCAATTGAGTGCTTTCTGGGTGCCTGGCATTGTCCTAAACCCTTTACATCTCTTAATTCATTGAGTTCTCATAAAAGCCTGTCTAGTAGGTTATTATTAATATTATCCCCTTTTCAGAGAAGAGATCATAAGTACAGAGCTAGCAAGTGGTGAATCAAGCAAATGTAGTAAGAGAGTAGTAAGTGATAATGGGAAAAGAATTGATTGGCAGAAAACAGTTGGTGCCTTGGTTTTATACATGGTTTGAAGACTACGGAAAGTGCTTGAATTGAACTTTGTAACAGCAAGTTTCCTCTTTATTTTATGGTTTGCGGCTGTGCACCAGGTATTTGAGGCTAATGAAATCTGAACACTTCTGAAATGAGGTGTTAGTGTGTGCCTTTCTGTGTGAGTATACAAACCAGTTCTTAGTTGGTCAGCCCAGAGTGCTACCAGTACCGTTGACCCTTGAACAACATGGGGTTTAGGGCTGCTGACCCTCACACAGTCGAGAATCCACATGTAACTTTTGCCTCTTCCAAACTACTTAACTACTAATAGTCTACTGTTGACCAGAAGCTTTACCAATAACAGAAACAGTAGTAGATTAACACATATTTTGTACATTGTATGTGTTATATACGTATTCTTGCAAAAAAGTAAGCTAGAGAAAAAAAATGTTATTAAGAAAATTATAAAGAGGAAATACATTTACAGTACTGTACTTTATTTATCAACATCATAAGTTTACATTATCTGTTTACAAGATGAATTGTCTGTCTGAAATGGCAGGCAACCATAGCTGCAGACCTCAACCTACGGTACATATCAGGCAATTCAACTTTTTCTTGCAATGTTGTGACTGCTCTTTGCTTCTTGGGAGCACTTCCACAGTCACTAGTGACACTTTGTATGGATCCCCTGCTGCTATTTAAGGTTTGTGGTATTGCACTAAACAGGATGAAAATTACTCAAGAACTTCAAGAGATCACTTTTTACTGCCATATGAAACGTACTAGAGAGAGGAACTTACACGGAGATGGCATTTTAAGTGGATACTCACAACACATGAGCTCACCACAATAGCATCAGAGGTGGCTATGATATTGTTACAGTAGTACAGTATGTAGCCCAGTTAATTTTATGCAGTTATGACTTAATACTGCATGATTATGTTTATTTACATTTTTCTTGACTATGAATGTTGCCACGTATGGCCTGTAAGTGTTTGGGTGCATACGTTTTGATAACTTTTAACTTTTTTTGAGACAGGGTCTCGCTGTGTTCCCCAGGGTAGAGGTCAGTGGCATGATCTTAGTTCACTGCAGCCTTGAACTGCCAAGCTCAAGCAATCCTCCCACTTCAGCCTCCAAAATAGTTGGGACTACATGCATGTGCCACCACACCCAGCTAATTTTTCTTATTTTTTGTGTGGAGATGGGGATTTTAACTTTTTGTAATAGATGTGTGTATATTTTATGGTTATAAATGATAAAAGAGACTAGTACCTACATATAGTTTATGTATTCATGACATGCTTAACTTTTTCTTAATTTTTTCAATATTTCTAGGCTATGTGGTTCATCTGCAATTTTTTTCATATTGTCATAAATCTCCAAAAATTTTCCAATATATTTATTGGGAAAAAAACACACATGTATAAGTGAACCCACATGGTTCAAACCCATGTTGTTTAAGGGTCAACTGTACTTAGCTTTGTATTTGATTGTGAGAGTGAAGTTGGTAGTGCTGATGGAGGAAACATTTCCACAGTGGTAACCAGGAGCTCTGGTAACTTACTCAGGGCTTTGAGGATTCTGAGTTGTTTATTGGGATTAGAAAAGGGTCCCTTTTACTTAAATAAAGGATATGAGCATATGAAAACTCAGACCAAAATACATTTCTAAAATGTTTTCTGGTTTTTCTTTGTTTAGGAACAGCAAGACATTTCACTCTATTTTTTAAGCTAAAGGAACATTTCAGCTGCCTTTCGGCTCATGTCAACATGATATCACTTTCAAAAGAAACACTAGTCTGATGTTTTTGTTTTGTTTTGTTTTGTTTTCAAAAAAAAGTCGAAAAGCAATATAAATCTTAACTGAAGTTCTTTGAGAGGTACCTATAATGAGCATTTCCTTTTTTCACCTACCCATCACTATATGGTTTATTCTCATAATAGAACCTTGATTTTCTTTTGGAGAATGATCTTTCCCCATTCTTTTTGTTTGTTTGTTCGTTTGTTTTTTAGACAGAGTCTTGCTCTGTAGCCCCGGCTAGAGTGCAGTGGCCTCATCATAGCTCACTGCAACCTCAAACTCCTGGGCTCCAGCGATCCTCCTGCCTCAGCCTCCCAAGTAGTTAGGACTATAGGACTATAGGTGTGTACCACCACACCCAGCTAACTTTTTCTATTTTTAGTAGAGATAGGGTATAGCTTTTGCTCAGGCTGGTCTCAAACTCCTGATCCCAAAACGATCCTCCCACCTCGGCCCCCCAGAGTGCTAGGGTTATAGGCATGAGCTGCAATACTCCACTGCCCCCATTCTTTGTCTCCAGATTAAGGTATACGGTTGAGTATATAATTCAGAATTTGCCAATGAGACATAATTCCAAGATTTCATTGGCACTACTGGGAAATAACTGCTGTGTTTCTCCTGGAATGGTTAGCTATAGGGTGTTATTGAAACTGTCCTTTATAAAATTAATGAAGGGCCACAAAGTGGGAACTGTGATAGGTGCCTGACCTCTGCAAGGATATAGGCATAGTTTAAAAAATATATATATATATATAACCAACCATTGTTCTCTAGCTTGCTTTCCTATGGTTGCTTACTACTCAGGAGTCATATCGCTGATGGTCACAAAGATTCTTAGCTTTCTTCATTATTCCCATAGATAACATCACCCTTGGGAAACCTAAGGCTGATATTTGAGATATCTTCCAGACCCTGCTGACCCAACCAGACCAGTGGCCCAAGGAACCAACTCCCCTGGTCTTGCAACCTGGGAACTGACTCAGCAAAAGAAGACAATTTCTGTGTATTGATCCTATGAGTTTATCCCCAGCCAATCAGCAGACTCAATTCCCTAGCCCTTTGCAAACAAAACTATCTTTAAATACCCTTTCTCCAAAATTCTTGGAGAGATGGATTTGAGATTTTTTTCCTGCCTCCTCGCATGGCACCTGCGATATTAAACTCTTTCTCCACTGTAACCCCTGCTGTCTCAGTGTATTGGTTTCTTCTTGAGCAGCTGGCAATGAACCTGGTTGGGCTGTAACAATATCGGTTGAATGCTGGGGAAAGGTGGGGAGGTGGGAAGAAATCAATATGTGAGAATAGATTCTTTGAAGTCAACAGAGAGGAAAAGAGAGACCACATCCTGGTCCTGATGACATTATTTGCACCCCTGAATCGAAACATATCGGAAGTTATCTATCAATGGATTTTTCAGTTATCAAGCCAAATACATTCCTTTTCTTAAATCAGTTTTAGTTTGAGTTTTTGACACTTGCAAGGAAAAGCCTTCCGTATTACAGCACAAAATAATTCCACTTATTACACAACAAAACGTCTAAAAACCCTCTTTCCTCCCTCTCTGTATCTCAGTGTCACTCAGAATGGTAGCTACGCTAAATCCCTAGTCTCATGGTTTCAAAACCCCCAGAAACTTTCTCTCCTAAAGTCAGCTCATTGTAGGCTTTTTTAAAACAAAATCTCACTCCCATCCTCAAAACTTTTCTGCCTTTCTTCCTCACCCCCAACCCATCCCACTTCCTTCTAGAGAAACATAAAATCTAGCTGAAGCTCTGTAGGTCACCCTAGCCTTCTGAGGCTCCTTTTGCTTCTGCACCTCTATTCCTTACCTAGATCAGCAAAATGAATGCCTGCCTGAACAGCAAATGATCCTTTCTCTTAGAAAGAGTGAAAGTTGGGAAATATATGTTAATTAATGTTAATTAATTAAATATATGTTCTGTTCTGGTCTCATTTGTATTCAGTACACATAATCTGTTTGCTTGGACATTAATTCTGTTTGCAAACAGCTACCAGCTATGCCTGGGGATCCCTTTGGGTAAGTTTTGCCAAGATATTGCTGTCTTGGGTTGTTGGTTTTTGAAGGGGTTGGGGGAGGAATCAAACTAGTCAAACCAGTTTGGTTATTTTTACAAGCCTGAGAAATGGTCAAGTCTTGGATTCAGACCAAGATAATTTGGAGTGCTAGGGCCAATTTAATGATTATTACTCACTCTATTGCCCCCTTTCCCCCTTCTTTGGGAATATTCTTTGGGTTGTCTGCAGGAACAGTAGGAGGCCTTCAATCTTGACAATTTCCTCATTCAACAGTTTCTTCTTATGCACATTTATCAGACTCTGTGCCCAGGACTCTCTTAAGTGTCCAAAGAATATTGACTCATTCAAAAGCAGCCCAGCTGCAGTTGGCAGGGCACCAGCACTTGCTCCATAAAAATCTAGACTGTCTGTCTACATCAAGAGGTATCCAAAATTCTATTATGCTGGGCACTCAGATGATCCCCAACCCTTTTGTGACCACATTGGTTATAAGCAGTTCTAATTCCATTCTTGGTTCTATTCCAACTGCCTTTGTGTCCTGTCCATGGCTGGACTTTGAAATGTTTCCCCAGTTCTTGGGCTCCTAGCTTGGAGGAATCATAAGCCCACTCCAGGGAGAGAGATCACAGACACACAACAAGTATGTGTGAAGAATTCATTGTAAGGAAAGTTTAAGGGTGCAAAGTGAATTCCAAGTGGAGAAGACACTGTCTTCTATGTTTTTCCTTTTGTATTCTAGTAGTATATATTGATGTAAAAGGTCAGTTATAATTACTTATGACTATATGTCACGGGGCTTGGGGTCTGGATTTTTCCAGGTATGGACATAACTTAAAGGTTATGTTCCAGACATTCCTTTTTCCTATATGTGTGATGGGAAAGTCACTGTTCATAGTGTTTTTCTATTTTCTGATTGGTGGTCACTGTTCCATGGTATAATTACCCCATTCTTTAAGACTGAAATAACTGTTTTCCCTGGTTATTTTTCTGTAACTATTTCCTTCATATTGTTTTTCTTTAACTGTTTCCTCCTTCTTGTTTTTCTGCTTCTATCATTTTATTATCTCTTGCTTTTCTGTCCCTGACATTTGGCATCTTTGGGCTAGGGGACTCAGTAGGGAGACCACCTAGCAAGACAGATGCCTGGAACCCAGGGAACTGTCAAGATGGCTCTAGAAGACCTCTCTCCTTTTAAAAGTCCCCTGTTTCTTTTACATATTTTTTTTTCTCATGAATCTTGCCGACCACAATGGACTAAAATCTATTATAGTGTCCTGAAAAGGTAGAAAAAGGATGGGAGAGTTGAGGAGAGTTTAATAAAGGAACTATTTAAAAAGGTGTGGACAGGGTTAAAGGAAACCTCCGAGAGCCATTACCAGCCCCAGGCCTGAAGGGTTAAAGGCAGCTAATGGTAAGGAACCAGAGAGAACTGTAGAAGAGGGTCAGAGGAATGGAGTAATGGCTTTCAGATAAAGAACATAGCCACTGTTAACAGGTGGCCTTGCTGGGGGTGGAGGGGAAAGTCCTGAATAACATCCTGCCCTCTAATCTCCTGCAGGTGCCTCAGACTTGCCAAACTGAAAGCCAGATTACAATTGATGTAGTCCGCAAAGGTCAGCCCTGAGTCAAAGAGCACAGTGGACAGTGGATTTGAAGGAAGAGGAAAACCCAGCAGACACCTCTTGTCTTTTCTCACAGCTAGCACCTTGGTTCAGGCCTCACCCTTTCTTGCCTGGCCTAGGGTCATGCCCTTCCTTCCTGTACCCATGACCCTGATTCATTGCTGTGATGACCAGGTCTATTTCCAAGAGATTACATTCATTTGGCCTGGTATTGGGGTATGCAGACCCAAGTAGAGGAACCAGTTCTGTAGTGTCCACACCTTTCCCTAAAAGACCTCAGGAGTAAAATGTAGGGTGGACCCAGGGAGGAGGGGGATATCCGAAGACCTTTCCAGACCACGATTTACGAATGCTGGGAACATTTTTTTTTTTTCCTGAGACAGAGTCTCATTCTGTTGCCCAGTCTAGAGTGCCGTGGAGTCAGCCTAGCTCTCACAGCAACCTCAAACTCCTGGGCTCAAGCAATCCTCCTGCCTCAGCCTTCCGAGTAGCTGGGACTACAGTCATGTGCCACCATGCCCGGCTAATTTTTTCTATATATTTTTAGTTGGCCAATTAATTTCTTTCTATTTTTAGTAGAGACGGGGTCTCGCTCTTGCTCAGGCTGGTTTCGAACTCCTGACCTAGAGTGATCCACCCACCTCAGCCTCCCAGAGTGCTAGTATTACAGGCGTGAGCCACTGCGCCCGGCCAAAAATGGATTTCTTGATGACTATCCAGGGATCAAGCTAGAGACGTGGCTCAGAGTCTGACAATCCTGCAGACTCAGCAGAAAGACACTGGCATGCCCAGTGAGATGCAGGATGTAACTGGGGCCCAAGAAACACAGGCGCTGATGGTGCAAGCCCTTCTCATCCTAAGTGGGTAGACAAGGGCCCGCACAGATCCTTCCCAGAGGAGCCCAGCCCTTTGCTGCTTATTCTTGAAGACTTTTGCCCCAACCCACAATATAGGGGCAGCTGTGAATGAAGTCATCCAGAGAGATGGCTAGGCCAGCTAGCCTCCCCTGATCCCTCAGTGATCCCTATAGCATCTGGGACAATGTGCTATGCTCACAGGTGAAGAGGCCTCACTCACCCCCAGGTCACTAAGGAAGACCCCAATGAGTACATGGAGTTAGTTGCATCATTTTCCTAACA
>CAUYPO010013714.1:0-24114 GCA_963574435.1 Cheirogaleus major
CAGGTCCGGGCCATCCTGTGCTTGCTGCAAGCTGAGGCTTTGAGGGGAAAATAACACATCCCCTGAAAATAAGCCCTAGGGTGTCTTCTTGAGGAAAAATAAATATAAGACCCTGTCTTATTTTCGGGGAAACACGGTATATAAAATGAATCGAGCCAAGAAGATGAGGGTATTTATTCAATCAATAAGTTGGGATTGGAAGCTAAATTCTCCTTTAAATATTATGCAGAATTAAATTTCCAATCACAATTTCCAAAGATTGACATCACAGAATGAAAGAACCAGGAACACTGGAAGCGTGAATCTCTGTTTTTTTATTCAATGGGAAGGAATATTTCTTTCTCCTCCAGAGAAACTGGATGCTCTTTGCTGAGCATTGTCACCACTGAAGTGCTTTCTCATTGTTATACTCCATCAGTCGTTTTCCTTGGCAGTGTAGTGCTAATTTATCATTTGAAAAAGCCACTAGCCAATGGCTACAACCATTACCTAGGAAGCAGGTCAATATGATTATTGTCACTCTGTAACTGAGAAAACTAAAATGCAAAGAAAATTGTTTAGCCCAAAATCCCCAGGAAGCCGGGGTCTGCATTTATTTCCTAGACTTAGCTATTTCCTTTTCTTGGTCCTGTAGACACCTTTAACAGATGAGACTCTAGAGGTTAGTTATACAGGATGTTACTGCATGTTGGTTTGAATATTTCTAACAAACATTTAGTTGTAGCTTCTCTTTGGGGGTCCAGCCTGCGGTGCTAAAACTCTACAAGGAGCTTTGCTCTGGCTCACTTAGAGTAAAAAACCTTGCAAAATAAGTTCTGCTGAATTAGGAGGAATAGACAACTTAAGTAATACTGGAATCATAAAGCATGTGCATTATCCTTAGGTTAGAAATATTTGCAGGGAGGTAGATGGTAGCAAGGCAGCAAAATACTTTCTAACCTGGCAAGATGGAGAAAAGGCATCACTGCCCCTCATTTTTGTTCTGAATACAAAAGAACCAAGTCTAATACATGCAAAAAGGAATTGTGTTGTCACTAATCAATACCATCCTTCCTCCAAATAGTAGTCAGGAACCTTGCAGCTTTCTGACCCAATCCATCTTCATCTTTGTATCCACCGATGTTTATCAGATGTGTTTTGGTCTGAATGCCATAAACATCTTAGGACTATGCAAAGAATTCAGGAATCCATGGAAATATAAGCAAAGAAAAGGAAAGAGGAAAATACTTTACTCAAGTCTTAATTGTTGTCATTGAGAAGACAGAATCTTGTGTGGATTTTATTTTAATTGAATTTGAATTCAAAGAATAAAAGAAAGAAAGAGAGAGAAAGAAAGAAAGAAAGAAAGAAAGAAAGAAAGAAAGAAAAGTAGCAAGGATACTCAATCAATGTGTTAGAAAAGTGAGGAAATTCTTTCTTATAAATTTGAACTTGGACAATGACATCATTTACTCTTAGTATGTAAATAATAGGAAACTTGCTGTTCATTCATTCTTTCTCCCAGCATTTTTCCCGGTTTTGTGTGTGTGTGTGTCTTAAGAACTTGGGCTGGGTTGAAATTGCATTCTCCATAACTCAGCAAAGGAAAGAGAGTAAGAAAAAGGAGAAAAAAGATGAAAAAAATTAAAAAAAAGAGGACGAGGAAGGAAGTAGAAAAGAAAATGACCACGGAGTGAAAGAAAGGGGGGGAGGCAAAAAGGTCAGCTCTCTTCATTTAAAAAAGAAATAATATCTTTATTTCTTTTGGAAGCTTCTAAAAAATACTTTTTATATGTATATAGTATTACATATTTATAGTATTATATATATGGAGTATATATATAAATTCCAGCAAATGTGAATAAGCCTCCAGCTGTCTGTGGGTAATTTCATCTTTCAATTCCTCAATGCTGGCAAAGCTTGAGGCTTTTTAGGGAGCCAACTTAGAAGACCATACATATGCTGAGGTTAAGAGATTGTCCATAAAAGCTATTATTACTATTATTATTTTTAAACAGGCATTTGGGTAAAGGAAGTAAAACCCTCAATACCCACACATTGGCCATGCATCTGAAAGCAGAAAAAAAAAAAAAAGAAATTCACGCAGTTATGGGCAATTATGGAAAGTATAGAAAAACCATCTGTTCTTGGAAACAAAATCTCCCTCAACCCCACTGGATGTCAAAAACCTAAGTGAATGTGGGGGAAGTGAGTGCTAAGACTAATTTTGTACGTGAAAAGTGTCTATACTTTATGCAAATGAATCTATACATCCCTGGAAGGTTCTATTGAAGGTTTCCAGTGAGTTGCCAAATGTTTTAGAAATTAAAAACACTCTCCAGGATTGCCCTTGAGGCATGCTCACTCTCCAGATTCATTGATGTCTTGCAAACACTGAGCCATGTCCATTATCAGTACATGAGTATTCCATTTGCAGATGGAATTCAAGGCAAGAGAAAGACTCTAGATGCCCCTAAGGGGAGATTTAGACATGGCTTTCTTGATAACCCAAATACAAATTCATTTCTCTGTTTTTAAATGTAGAAGCAAATCAAGCATCCTATGAGCTAATAAATCTATTTGACAGATACAGTGGGTTTATAATGGGTGTGGCTAGAAAGGTCCTTCCTACCTCTATATTACTCCAGGAGTCCTTTCTTGTTCAAAACCATCATTATACTACTTTTGGGAAGCTCTATATGTTATCGCACTTGAGCCTCCAATTCTATCTACAACTTAGTATACAGCTGCTTAGCACTTCTATGCTTGATTTATACATGATTAATTTCCAGGTGCCCATATGTTACTTGTAAATCTTGGACAGCGCTTTCTTTTATGCATTTCCTGCTGCTCTACCTACAAGGCCAATTCTGTTTATATCTTTCCATAGACCACATGTCTGGCTGTCTTCCCACCTGCCAATATCGACCTAGCTTTAATAGAAAATTTATTACCCTACAAAGGGCTCTTCCATAAGGAGGAATAAAAACTCCATAGAGGAGCGTATACTAGAGGTGAGAGGTCTTTCCCAGTCGAAACAGCTTTCCACCTCTCCGCATTCTCACCTTTACTTATATTCCTTTCATGGAAGCACTCTTTTTTGAGAGGGAACAAGATCAGGGCTTGATACTTTACTTAAATAAGAAAAACACAAGTGATGCCTGTTTGAATTGTGTCTGTCATTATGTAGCAATATTTCTAGGACAAGCTGCTTTCACTATTTTGAGGTTCCAATGGCCTTTTGCAAGAAGGCATCTCCAGTGCACGTTGTAATTTTGATTTCTGGAAAATTAAGAAAAATCTGTTCACATCCTTAGTCTGATAAATAGGTTATGTGTAGCCTTAAAGAAAACAAATGCCTGCCAGCAACCAGCTGGATGTGAAATATAGGCTGTGTGAAAAAGCATTCATCAAATCTTCCCACGGGAAACACTTGGGAACCAGTGAGCAACGCTTAGATTCTTACCTGGCATGTGATTAAGGAAAAGATTAAAGTTAATGCTATTTTAAAATATACTTGTAGTGAATGCTTATAATTTTATGTTGCCTTGGCATCCATTTTGAATACAAGTTTAACTTTCTCATACCAGAAAAAGTCATCCTTGATACAGTTCCCAGTTTCGCACCACATCCAAGTGGCGCCAGCCAGTGGCCAGAGGTAAGAACTCAGAGGTCTCTCCCCTGCTTGCAGACCGGGCTCCCTGCTTTCTCAGAGCTTCCTTTAAATGGACCATTCAGGCATTTGCCTGTGAATTTAAGTGACCGACACGCTATTCCCTCACATATATTGCCAGTTGCTGTGCGTTCTCTCTCTCTCATGATTCTTCATTCCTTCCTCGAATGACCCAGGGATGGAGGACCACTCTCCTGAACCATTATGCTCTCTTTGCCTAAGATCTGTAATTACAGATCTCTGAACTTGTTTCCTGTGGTGGTGGTGTACTGAGTCTGAAGAACCAGGGGCTACTCTAAGCCAGATTTTTCCTGGGAAGCAGGAGGAACATAAGGTCAGGCTGCTGGTTCCAGAGCGGTGGCCAGACAAGAGCCACAGGGTGTCTGCCAGGATAAGCAAGTTCTCTGTGTGAGGGACCCTCTGGTTGTAGGCTGGACCACGTGGCATTCGCCGTCCACCCCAGGAACGGCTATGGGATAGGGAAAAGAACTCCCCAATAAAAGGCACATGGTAAGCACCCACGTCCAGCTCCCCTTCATCTCGCATGAGGGCAGAGTTGCTAGCTGCCCTGGTACTGGAACCCCAATGTAGCTGGAGGCTCTCAAAACAACTCTCGCCTCTATTCACCCGTGCTCTGTACATCTGTACATGCATGCACACACTCGCACATACATGTGTGCACACACTTGCACATACAGGCCTGGATGGGCGCTGAATACCACCAGGCTTTTCTCTTTGATGCAGACGCAGCATTAAATCCCTTACCTCCCCCCAACAAATCCCAAGATTATTAAAAGTGAACATGTCAGGGAAGACACTGATTTTATTCAGCAAGTGATTTTCCACCTCTTTAGTTACTAAAGGATTTTTGAAACCCTTCCCCAGTTTCTTTTCAAATGGAGAAATGAATAAGGAATACATTTCCCTTGAAGTCACTGACTAAATAGGTGTTAACTGGTAACTGATAGATAACAAGGCTATTCAGGAAGGAAGGTAACTTGGGGAAAAAATGGAAGAATTCATCCTTTTTTATTAAAATTTGCAGCCCAGGGGTATATTTTATGAGCTCCTGTGGCCAGTGGTCCGATGTGCTTGCATGTCCACTGAATTGTTAGTTGTACATAAGACTCGTTACTGGTAAAATGAAAGTGCCAAGGAATGTAACACAATCTGGCTTTATACATTAGAGCGGATTTCCGATTATCCCTATTATAAAGTCATGGTCACTCACTTGCTTTCTGGCAGACCTTTGAGAGCGAGAGGCAAGAATAGGTGGCTGTACAACCAGTTGGCAAAAGCGGGGTCCTGGGCAGATGTGGTGACAGTAATAGTGACACTCACAGTGACAATGGAAAAACTAACATTTGTGGAATCTTTAATAATCGCCAAAGTTCTTAGTAATTCACACACATGATTTCATTAAATCCTCTTAACACTGTGAGGTAGGTAGTGGGCTTTCATCCTTATTTTACAGATGAGGCAACCAAGGAACAGAAAGGTGCAGAAACTTACCCAAAATCACACAGTTAGTAAATATATCCTTAGGTGTGGATTGCCGACGTGAAAGCAATCTGTGAAGTGTATCATGGCAGAGACAAAAACAAAATATACTTTGTGTTTGTGCTTTTGGGGAAAAAAAAGAAAAAAAAACGAAACCAAAATAATTTGGCATATATTAGACGCCCATTTGTGTAAAGATTTAGGTGGGTAGTTTGCTTACGCTTTTTGCTGATAAGCAGTTTGACTTTGAAACATTCTCATAATTGTTTACTCTATCCCTGCTGAGGATAAGGAGGTCAAGTTTACACGAGTTTATTTGCTACACATAAATGGTGACTGTGTGCTTGAGGAGGAGGCGTTTCTTCACCAGGGTGCACAACAAAATACACCGATCAAGCATCTTCACAATGCACATGCTAGGGCACAACCCCAAATAGATGGACCCAGAATCTCCAGCATTTGCAAAAACAAAACAGTCACCAGTGATAAACGATGCAATCCTTAATTAAGAACAGCTGGTCTTTTAATAATCTTCTAGATGTTTGTTTATCCATGTTATTATCGTGGATAATTGAACAATAGCCTTTTTAAAAAGCCTCTGATTGAAGACAAAAAATATATCAATTGGACCAAAAAGTCAAATGATACCAGTGTGATATGAGCATGTCACTGGTGAAAAGAAATTTCAATTTTTTGTTTTTCACTTGATGAACAACTTTTTGCTGAGAATATAGTTTGGTACCTGTGAACATATCAAAGAAGATGAGAAAAGAAGCACTTTGAAGCTACAACTCCACTGCAGCCTACGTAGAGGTGAGATGACAAAAATAGTTGGCCAAAATATAATAGTATTGGGAATGAGAACTTTTCAAGTCCAAGTTTATAATCAGTAGAATAAATACAATAATTCCTTATTAATTTTAAACAACACAAATTTAAGATTACAGTAGTTTGATTGGAACTACAGTCTACGTTTCGCACTATTTATGAAGTGAGAGGATTTTGAAGGTTTTGGGGAGTGAATCTTTAACCTAGTTAAATGTACCGATGTATTTTGAGTACCACTGATGAGGTGCAAACCAAGCTGGTTAAAAATGAGTTATTGGCTCATTAGCGCAACAATCTGCTGCTAAACATCTGCTTGACAATTGCATCTGTAGCTGGTTTGATGTGGTATAACATAAGTCATTAAACAATAAAATTGCCCTTCTTGAAATGTGTCCCGCACATTAGCCTTTACTCATTCACACAGAGTCTTGAATTAATGAAGTTTTATAGAATAAACTTCTAGCCCTCTGCTACTTATAAAGCCAAAGAAAAGGGAAAAGGGAAGAGGCCCTAATGAATTTAGGCTCGCAAGGTAAGTAATAAAGAATTTCAAACCACTCCGTATGGCTGGTAGTGCTTTAAGTCCCTCATAAAAATGTATATTAATACTGGAGGGACTTCCTACTATACACCAAGGCTTCCTTTCTTGACCAACCATTAGCTCCAAAACCAAAAAATAATTCCAACTAAATGGTTTTAAACCAGAGCAGGTCAATCTAATCAGTTTCCTCTTTTCTGACTGGTGACTCTTGAGAACCTCATAATTTTTCATGAAATCTGTGAATAAATATTCCTCTTTCAAGAATAGTCCAGGCCCCGTCTACAGGGACTGAGAATCCAGTAGCTAATGAAGCCTCAGAACAGGTGATTTTCACTGATGCCCTTGTTACTACTTAGCCCAAAAGTGCTTGGGCAGCGATTTGTCACACAATCCTCCACTAAGCCTACAGATCTGTCTAGAATACATGACAGGAACCGGTGAGGGACAGCCTGGTGCAAACGAAGATTCAGGGTCTGACACTGGGGACCCAGAAAGGACCTGAATAGCTAGTTCTTTACCACCGCACTGGTGTCCACATCTTGAAATTGATACTAAACAATTGTATCTAGATAAAATGGGTTGAGGACAAATGTAAGTATTCTCTGCGCTTTCCCTAGTGCTGACCAATGCTTTGAACCAGGCTTTCAGGTTAAAGTTTATCCGGCATCTAGACCTATCTTCCCCCAGTCTCTATGTACTGAAACACTATTGTGATTGCCCATGTCATAGACTTGCCATATATATTCATTATAAAGCCCCAACTCTTCCACTTTGTGTGAATATTGATATTATTGGTGCCCTAGCGTATCTGGTGTTCCAACTTCCAATGTTCAGCTGGAGGCAGAGCAGAACCCTCCCCATTTATCACAACTCTGTAAGGCCTAGCTCGATGCACCTGCACTGCCCTTATCTCTGTGGTCCATCACTGTGTCTTGGAGACACAGGCTTGTAAAATGGGAATTTTTTTTCACGAACCCATCCTAGGGCCATCCTTTTCTTCCTAGATACTTACTTTTTAATTACTATAATACTATGGTGCTGAATTTCCAGGACTATTTTTAACTCAGGTTTGCGGGAAGACAAAATGGTGTTGTTTCAATGATTCCCTCTGTTTAGAGAGTAGGATGTTCACATTCCGCTGCCAGCTATGAATGCATTAATTAACACTCAAATCACGACAGAATTATAAGCTGCTGCTATGTTGCAGAATCTGTGTGATTATAGAATGAAATAAAAATGACTGACCTTAGAAAATAAGTATTAAATCTGACTCTATCAAGAAGCCGCTGATCTGTCTATATGCGTAAAAAGGATACAAACATGTTATAACTCAGAAAAATGGCTTGCTTTGAGTCTTTACATTCTACTCCGGTGCAAAGATATTTTGCTGTGGGACTTAAAAAAATTGAGGATTTGTCAGTTCTCTTCAATACTACAGTACATCCAGAAACTACCCAGGGAACGTGCAGCCAAGGTAGAGCCAGATATGCAGTGGACCCTGCCTTTGGCATCAGATTGGCCTGGGCTGGATCCTGGCTCTGTCACTGGCCAGATGCAGAGCCTTCAGATACTCACTGTGAGATGTGGATATTCCTGCTTACCTTGCGGAGAGTTGCAAAGGGGGTCAGAGGGAATATGTGTAAAATATCTTGTTTTTAAACTCCATCTCTCTAAAATACCTCTTTAATTGAGTCAAGGTCAAAAATCTTCAATGACCTTCCACTGCTTAAAGAATAAAACTGAAACTTTTAAATTTAGCATTCCAGGCCATCCATAGTCTATCCAGTCTTCTTTTCCAACTTATGTATAATTCCCTAAAGACAAAGCTCAAAAAAATTTTGCTATTTGATTAATGATGATTTTAATCAATATTGAAAAAAGTGGATTTCTAAATTGGCCTTGCCTAACATCTGCCTCTCCTCTTACACAGTAACTCATCTGCTTCTCTTCTCTTGCAATTGCTCCTGTAGGTCAGAAAGCCCTGGAGTTCTGGGAGCTAATGAATCATCCTCCAGTGGCATGCAACTGATAGCTACTCTGTCACGCAGGTTAAACTCAACAAGCTGAACTTTTGACACTGGGCTGTGGGTATCCCTAAGACTCTAAAGAAATTTACTGAGGTTTCCCAAGTGAATTGTCCAAATGTGTGTAAGTTTTAAGTATTTTTGAAAAATTGTTGATTTTTTAAACATGCTGAGATATCTATATCTATATCATCTCCAGAGGTTATTCCAATCTTTCCTTCCACCCTTTGATTACACATCATTTTCACTTTGTGATGGTCTTTGTTCCCAAATTCTCAAACACAATCCAGGGCTAAGAGAAAGCAAACCACGGTACCATCTAAAGGGAAGGGGCAGTGAAGATATTATTTTATTTTACCTTAACTTGGATAAGAAAATACAGCAAAAGGAAAGTTGAATATTAATATAATGCCCATTACCTCCATCTCTAACTCAAGTATTCATTTTTAAACATAATTTGTAATCCTCCCCTATTAAGTACAGCTGGTGATAAATCATAGTATGTTTTGCTTTACCAGAGCTTGAGCATTTTATTAAGACATCATTCATTGTTTAATATTTTTAATGTTATCAAATGACTGTCTAGACTGGTTGGACTAGTTGAACTCCAAGGAAGAGGTTCCCAAACTTTCCTGGATCCTAGTACCCTCAGTGTCTCAATAATCATTTCATGGAACCCCTGAGCCAAAAGAAACAACTAAGAGTTTGATTTATTAAATAGTTAGGTCCAAATGACTTTATATTTGCTTATATCCTAACAATTTAGTAGCTGTTTGAAAAAATTGTACATACGAATTAGAAGAAAAAAATTTTTTTCATTCCTAAATAACCACAATTACTAATGGGAGTGTATACCTGTTTGGCATTGTACCACTTCTCAAACTTTGTGATCAGATTGGATACTGCCTCATTTCCTGTCCCACAAAAAGATTTTGCCCAACATCTGCTTTTCATTATAGCAGCCACCAAAAACCTAGTTTCACAAAGAACATTGGAATTATGAACTAATTCAAGATAGTAGCTTCTGTGACAACCAGAGAACAGATTTTGCTATCTGTGCTTGGAAAATTTACAATATCCTGCAGCACTTCTGAGAATTTGCTGCAGTGTCCCAGGGTGTCTCAGTGCACAGTTTGGGAACCACAGCTCTAAGTTATCTTCTGACCCTGAGAAGTTAAGATTTAAGAGATTTTTGAACTTGACTCCCGAAACTCCTTACTCTTTACTGTTGGGACTCAAGACTCATCATGCTGTCAGAGAAAAGCAAGAGTGTCAGAAAAGAGTGGAGCCGTGTATAAAAGGGCAGGGAGCACTGAAGTGCTTAGCTATTCTTCCTGTAGGACAGAAGTGGATTCCTGAGATGAAGGGCAATCAACAGATGCAATCCAAGAATCAGAACCCTGGGATGGACCACCAGAGCTTTCCTCCCCCAATTCCTATTTTTTCTTCTCCACCTTGTAGGCTTCGTAAGCAAGGTAGCTTGGCGGACTTCCTCAGCATCACATGGCATGCAACAATGATTGAGGACTTGGGCAATGGTGACTTACTAAGACAGCTGGCTGTCTATGTTTAAGCCATTTGGAATCCCCCTGGGAACACATTTGTCACAGTGAGTTCCTGAAATGAATGAGGCTATATCCCAACTGGCCCCACATAATCAAAGCCCATCACCACATGGCTACTATAATGAATAAGTCTTCATTTGCCAAATGCAGTGAGAACCTACCATGCACCAGGGAGTTTCCAAAAAAAAAAAAAAAAGAACTAAAGAAAGGAAGGGAGAAAGAGACTGAGTAAAAGCAATTATCAATACATCAGACTGGAAACTTCTAAAATGGAATAACCAGATGCATGTATTATTTGAGAGAATTATGACCAGGAATATTAATAAAACTGTGAATAATGTGTAGTCTTTTCATAATTTTGATTTGGGGAGAGGAGAGCAAAAAATAACTGTAGTTATTTTCTAGATGACTATAAACGAGATTCTGTTTTATTTTCAGATGAGGCAAGAACAATGATAGGACAGCACCGCAAGGCTTGCCCAGGGCATGCAGATATTACAGAAGGAAGACTGTTTATTTGTCAGGGAATCATACTCATGATTCTCTTAAGGCTCTCTTAACTCCCCTGATTGGAACTTTAATGGGTCTCTCTCTTCATTTTCCAACATAAGTTGCACTGGCTATATCATAGAAATGCAGTAAAAAGAATAAGCCTCTCTGCTAACTTTTTTTAAGGTTGGCATTTTAAATTTAACTTGAGTCTTTTACTTTTTTTTCCTTGAAAAGAATGAAAAAGCCTCACAGCTTGTGGTGCTGACAGTGTTCCAGAAGACCCCAGACCCCTGTGGCTTCTTGGTGGCTATTGTGAGCCAGCATCTGTCAGCAAGACTCAGAGTGATTACCCTTAAATAGGTGCTTGGCCACAATCCCAGTTCATTACCCACATGATAACCCAGAGCGTGGAGGAAAAAATGATATATATCAGTTTCTTGGCAATTATTTTGTGAGGGATAATTCAAGTATTTTTTAGTAAAATTTCAATTCAATTTTAATATATTGGTTAGTCATATACTATGGGCTGGGCACCATTCTGTCAGGAATTAAAAAAAATAAGGTACAGTCACTGGCCTTTATAATGAAAAGCTGAGAAATGAAAAACTACATGAACAGCTAAAATAAATGGCAAAATACAGATAACATGAGAAAGATACAGTATTTCAAGAATTTGCAAAAGGAGAAAGAGAAGTAGTTACTGATAAGCGGCTAAGTCTTTTCTATATTTTCTTATTCAATTTCATGTAATCTTCACAAAAGCCTCATAAAATACTATAATCATCACCATTTTATAGGTCCAGAAACTGAGCTTTTCAAGGATTATGCAATTTAGTCAGGGGCACACAAGGAATTTGATCTCACGGTTTCCAACTCTAAAATCTATCCTCTTTCTACATAATACTTAAGGTAAACAAACAAATATATGATCCACTTATTGAAATGAAGGCTTTAAAGAGGAGGCAACATCTGTGATGATATAGGTAGTTTCTTAAATTTTTCAATTTTTTACTGATATAAAAGTAACACATGTATATCATTCTAGTATCAAAGGAGATTAAAATCAATCCTTAAATTAATTTCCCAGGCATATCCAGTATGGCAAACACTATCGGTTGGTTGACCAGCATCCAATTGCAACTTTTTCTTCCCAACTAGGGATGGCCAGGTGGCAGGCAATGAGATGTAAGAGAAGTGCCTGGGAGTATGTCCTTTCTCCCAAATAAAGAGTCAAACCCTAAGCAGCAGAGATTGCTTTGCCCTCTGCCTTTTGTACCATCATCCTTCCTACTCTTGCTATTTGGAACACAGATGTGAGAACTATGTGTTTGCAGCCACCTTTATATCATGATGTGACAATCATGAGGATAAAGGTAGAAAGACAGAAAGACCCAGGGCCCTTGGTGGTATCATTGAGCCACCATATCAGTCCCAAACTATTTACCCATGGCCTTTTTGTTGTGTAAAACAACCAAACTGGTCTATTTAAGCCAGTGTTAAGTTTTGTTATTTGCAGAGAAGCATATTCACAACTAACATATACATTATTAATAAGTATATATTAAAACACAAATAGAATTTTGCAACTTGCTTTTTTCATTAAATATTTCTTGAAGACATAATATTTAATGCCTGCATGACAATTCATTAAATGCATGTAGCATAATTTTACCATTCTATTGTTAGTTTTGTGAACTAAACTAAAATCCTAAGCAACCTCCCACCCCAATGACTGAAAAGACCCCCTCTTGGCTAAGGGGATCCCAAAGGAACCTTAAAACTGAGTTCCCAGCCATGATGGGATGGGAGATAAGACATGACTCATTATACCCCTCCCTTGCTAACAGCCATCAGGGTTTTTTCCTTAACAGCTAAATAGAAACCAATCTTGTGATCTATCTCTCCCTATTTGCGGTTTTGGCACCACAACTAACCAGAATTCTTTCCTGATAAGAGACCACCAAGCATGGAATGGTTTTACCCAGTCTATAGAGTGTGTACAGAGAGAGTTTTCATGTCCTCTGCTTCACTTTTTGACATCAGAGGGACACCATTTTCTGAACATGGACCCTATAAAGAGCCATAAAGCTCAATTATGCATGCATATATTTTCTCCTTTCATAAATATGCATGACTCCTCCTATAGCTTGATAAATATGCATTTCCATTGTCCCTCCCTCAAAGCATGTGTTTCTGGCTTCTGGCTCTGCTTCCCAGCCTGTTGGAATGGACACCCACAGGCTGCAACCTTTTATGAGAAATAAAGCTCTCCTTTCCAAATTTATAAGCCTCCTCATTTCTTCAGTTAACAGATTCATAGGTTGTTCCCCTTTCTTTCCTTTTCTGCCATTATAAATACATCTTTGTATTTCACTGTTTATATCTCTGAGCATGTAATGGGTGGAAATGCCCACAGGTGGTATGAGAGAGGAAAGCATTCCAAGTAAAGAGAAGTGTATGTACAAAGACACAGAGATGAAATATGAATCTTGCCCAGAGAATATTTAGGTTATTTGGCTGGTGTATGGGGCTGTAGGAGTAACAGTTAGAAAGATGAATAGGAGGGAAACCAAAGAGAGCTTTGAATATCATCAGGCTGAGGGGAGGCACTGGAGGTTTGTGGGTCCTGGAGGGGTATGAGGAATTTAGGAGAATGAATCTATGCATGGAGTTCAGGGTCAAAGACAACAGGGAGAGATCAGAAGGAGGAAGACATCACTGGGGACTAATCAGTCCCTGGGTAGATCACTGAGGGCACTCTGCAGGATATGCATAAATGGAAAGATGACTATATTCGCGGGATGCATCGTGGAGACTGAATCTTTACCACTTAGAAATGAATTAGATGAATGGCATGAGAAGAGGGAGGGAGGGAGAGAAGTTAAAGATGGCTGCAGCTTTGAGATGAAGTGGCTAAACAATAGTGAGTCAATTTTCAGAAACAGTGATGGCAATTGGCAAGGAGCTGTGAGGGTAGGGGGAAGGAGAACTCACAGCCTTGTTTATTTTTAAGATAGAGATAACGCTTCACTGTGGAGTACGCAGAGGGCAGAAGTTTGTGTTTGCAAATGAAATTTAGAGTTGGGAAAGAATCTGAGCATGGAGATACTTAATGTATAAGACATCACTGGTGTAGAGGTAAGATCTGAGTTGAGGCAGTGGTGTGATGGTCAAGGGGAAATTGAAGGGAAAAATAAGGCTGGAGGACAGAACCTAGAGAGCGGCTCCAGTTGGGAGGATTACTGTTTGCTGTTGGTCAAAGCTGGGTCATTCTAGAGGAGGAAAACTGATTCCAGCCTGCAGAATGCAATGGCTCCAAGGTAATCATGGATTCCTGTGTACACAGTATCCAGCTATTTTGATATTGTAACAGAGGTAGAGGTCTGAAAAAAGGGTAACAAAATGTTTTAGGAGTTGTCTCTTTAAAGCCCTCACCCTTTTTTGGTAATTACAACATGCATTCCTTCTCAAGGCCAGTAATCAAAGGGGTAGAAAAATGCTCTTTGCTGTTTGTTTTCTAGTATCTTAAACCACAGGAGATGGCTCAACAGAATTGTCTGGACAAGGGCCATGAGATCATCTTCACCAAAGATAAGGTCAATAGAAACCACCCATCATAGTTAAACAACAATAGGTTGAAGCCACAATGTGTGGCACCGGTCAAGTAGAGCCGAGGCCAATCACTGAAAACTCACCTTTTAAAAAGCCCTGTTTTTCTGCTTAAAGACAGGATGGTGGTCTTTTGAGACCCTAGTCCACTGCCCTACTCATTTGCTGGCAAATTAATAAACTTCTCTCTCCTTTTCCTCAAACCACTTGTCTGTGTTCTTCATTCTCACTGATTTGGCCTCAGGGACAAGTACTGAACTTTCAGTAACAATATGGGGTTTGTAGAAATACTTCATAATTCAGGCAGATGGAAGGTGCCAGTTTGAATCATGAAAGTTGTAAAGTAACTACTCTTTTACAACTCTCAAGTATACAGAGACACTGAAATTGGTTATAGAGTAATTACACATAGAGATACTGTCTAGATTATCAAATGAAAAGAGAAATGTCCCATATAATTAAAAGCATTAATTTGCAAAAAAAAAAAAAAATGAGAAGGGAGCAAGATTGATTTGATATAGTCTATGGTTAGCAGGCAGCAAAGGATAGAAGATGTGGCTATAGAATTTTAGAGCTCTTTCCAGACTGTGGTGGGTGTTTATCAGTCAGCCAACAAGTATTTATTGAACACTTCCTATGTATCACTATTCTAAGTACTTGGGGCTATGCTATTGAATAAGAGTGAGAAAGTCACTGTCCTCAAGGAGATTAATTCTAGAGGAGGAAGATAAGCAATAAACCACTGCATAAGATAACTTCAAGCACCAACACATGCTGACAAGATAAAATTGGGTAATGTGGCAGAGTGACTGGGTGGCCAAGCTGGGGAGGTCAGGCAAGGCTGCTCTGCGGGGCTGGCACTGAGCGCAGGATAAATGGTGGAACATACGGGAGCAGAACTGTGCCAGCAGGAGGGATGGCAAATGCCAGGCCCTGAGATGGGGAGCAAGCTTGGCATGTTCGGGGAGTAGAAAGAAGGTCAGTGCCACAGGAACATGGTAAATGAGAAGCAAAGTGGAGGAGGTTGATGTGGAAGAGACATCTGGGAGTTAGAAGCTGCAGGGAGGGGGTGTGTTGTGAAGATGCAACTCAAACTGCAACATCGTCCCTCTGTGAAGCTCTCCCTGGTCTGCCCAGGCAGTGTTGTGCATTTGCTCCTTCCCTCTGCTCCTTCAGACCTCATCTAAATTCCTGTTGCAGGACTCTTCACAGATGGGGTGCTGCTCAAGGGCAGGACCACGATCTATTCATCTTCGTGCTAGCAGCAAGCAGAGTGTCTTGCGCATCACAAACGCTCATTCAACATACGTCCCTTCGATGGAAACTTCCAATTATTTATTTAAAAAATTAAAAGACAGAAGATGGCTATCTGTGTTTATTGTTACAGAACCCAGAGAAAGCTTCAATACAAGGAAGTTAAACATCAATCGTGTTAGTAACTTAGAGTCATGAACTTTGTTCTCTGTTGGGTTTTCGCAGGTTTTAATGGGAGGCAGCTCTGAGAAGTGCTTTGGTCCTGGCTTCACTTGTAATCTGTGACCCGCCCAAGGAGGTGAAAAGGGGACAACTGACATAACCCCTGAGGGGGAAATGCGGGGCAATGGATCGGAGTAGAATGTACCAGCAATGATTAAATTAACGCTCAGTGATGCCACCGAGGGCTCCTCCTGAACGCTTTAATCTGCCTCAGGGACCAAAAGAAAATCCCCAAGGCTGAATGAACTGTGTTAACTTTATCTTTGGAGGAACTGTAAACATTCAACTCACCTGCTTTTTCCATTTAGGGTTAGGAAACTAAAATATAGTTTATTTCTATATTCGGGAAAGTTAAAAGAGGTTTTCACAAAGGAGGAAAGAGGAGAAACAAGCTGTGGAAAAAGGGAAGAAACCCAGGTATGGGTAGAAGAAAGGGAAGAGAGAAGAGATACAAGACAGATTAGGACAGAGGGAGAGATCTAGACATAAGAATGTAAGCAAAATCCACAGATGGAAAGGAGAAAATTCAGGCCTGAATGTGGATTTCAAAAAAGAAAAGAGAAACAGTAAACGGGAGAGAAAGAGAGAGAGAGGGGGAGAGAGAGAGAGAGAGAGACGTGTGCAGAAAGCGAGGAGAGAAGGATGGGGTGGCAGACTGGGGAGGGAGGGGGGTGGGGGGTCACAGAGCCAGTGGGGAAAGCAAGCAGTGAGAGGGAAAAGGACTCCCCCCTCCAACACCTGCACAGAAACCGCTGGAACGGCCTGGGCGCTGCCACGCAGGCATATGTCAGATGCACAGCCCATCGTCCGCGCTGATGTGACCCAGCTGCCCACCACTCTGCACGAGGGACACATTTACATCTTAACCCAGATCTCATCTCTGAGCTCCAAGCCCGCATATTTAACTGCCTCGTTGACATTGCCTCTTGGATTCCTGTAGATATCCTAGAATTAAAATGTCCAAACCTGTCCCTGCCACCCACTCTCCTCCTCTGAGGCGACGATACTATCACTCGTGGTGGCCGATGCCTCCCTTTCCCAGCCCAGGCACCAGTGACAGCGGGTCCTTCGGTGCTGCCTCCGAGGTAGGCTGCCAGCCCGTTCTCTTTCCCCACATCCGCTGTCACCACGCTGGCGAGGTTCTCCTTACTGGTCACACCTCCTTCCCATTCCTGCCCGCTTCCCCATGCGGAGGCCAGAGTGATCTTCCCACATGTGATTCAGATGCTTCTTGACTCTGACTCAAACCCTTCATTGCGCTTCCAATAAAAGCTCTAAGAAAGATGGCTGGGGTGGGGGGAGGCAGGAAATGAAGCTAATAAACACTCGCTGTGTCTGATCCCAGTATGTTTGGGAAAAAATTCCTCCAAGAAGTAGAGAAAGGTTCCTAAGGAGCTAGGCAAGTGAGAAAGGAGGGTGGCTTTAACTCTAGACCACAGAACATAGACAGGAACAGTGAGTGGAACAGAAAAGGTGATCCGATGGGTTGCCTAAAGCACTGAAGACAATGAAGTCCCTGAGTAGGAAGGACAGGATGGGATGGAAGCCGCAGAATCCCAACGAGGTAAAAGAATTTAGAAGAGGGAACGAGTGAGGTCTCTCCCTGCCCCTCCAGCCTATTTCACTGGTCTTCGCCACATGGGTCTTTTTTATCAGTTCTGGGATAAGTCAAGCTGGGACATTTCTCTGGGCCTTTTGCAAGCCATCTATTGATTCTTCCTGTTATCATTTATCACAACACCCTGATTATTCTTCTCTCGGCATCTATCACTGGACTTATTTCTTTTCTTTATCTGTTTTGTAATCTGACTCTCCCGTCAAACTGTAAGCTCACTGAGGGCAGGAGCTTTATTTTTTATTGGCATATTTTTATCTCCACTGTCTGGCATGGTCTAGATAAAATGAGTCAGTAAATCAATGAAGAGAAGGTAGAGAAAAGTAGAAATAATTTTTCAGTATTTCTCCCTTCTAGAAATTCTCCTAAAATATGACATTGTTTTGGGAGAGTTTGAGAATTCAAACAGGCTTTTTTTTTTGCTGGGTCCCTAGGATGGTGAGAGAGAAGTTGAAGATTAAAAGCAGCTGCTAGAAAAAGAGAGAGAAAAATCCCACGGAGGAGGGCGGCTGCAGCCGGAGCATCTCCCCACCGAGGGGCTCGCCTTGCCAGTGGCGCATGGCGGGGGCTGCGGCTACGCAGATCGGCTGCTTTGGGCGTTGCGACCAAGGAGGTAATTGCCTCACTGTTCATTCCCTGTAGACCACGTTCCATCGTCGCAGTGGTAAGTTATTATTCTAAGGGCCATCCACTGGTCTGTCACCGGTATGAGGAAGAGCAGGTTCATTTTCCACAGAGGAGACCAAAGTAGTCGCCTTGGTTTGGGCCCTTCCTAGCACCAGGTCCCTGGGCTGGCCATTCAGCGTCGCTGGATCTAAGTCCCATGTCTGTGGCCCCTGGAGCACTGAAGGTCCCTGTCTCCTTCGCAGGGTACAGGAAGATCAGATAAATTAATGCGAAAGAAAGGGTTTTATAAACCAAGTGTAGGCCATTGACGGGGATGATTGTCCTTCTGAAGTCTTCACTGTCAGGACAGCTGCTGTGAAAGTATTTCACCTGCACAAAATAAGTCTCTTGAATATTTAACCAAAAATAGCTCCTCAACCCACCTTGCAGGGGGTTCTGGTCTTAGGGATAGGAGGCTGCCCTGCTCCGTGGGCACTCTGCACGTGGCAGGGACAGGGAGGAGCACAAGCTCCCGTCCGGCCTGTGTCCCCGACCTAGGGGGTCACCCTGGGAAAGCCTGGCCCCAAAGAGCTGGGTTCTCACATTTCTGTTTTCTGATGGAGTGGGCGCTCGATACTCACGTTTTTAAGTGTATACTGACATGATTTTGCTAGGGCCTGTGCGAATGTGTGTTCCAGACCTTGGATCAATGGATGGAAGGTCTGGGAGGCAGATTTGGGATCAACACTGATGGAGACTTTTCTAATGAAATAGAAATTTAGGAACAAACTGCTTAGGCAGAAGTGAGCCTCCCTCGCTTAAATGTGCCAGTGAACGCTTATCACTGGCAAGAGGCTGCGCAGGACAGCTCTGCACCCGGAGTCCTCCATTTATTTATGTGTTTTCCTTCCTAGCTCTGAGAGCTCTGTGCAGGGTTTCCAGTCTAAGGAGGCAAAGAGAGGAAAGTTCGCAAAAATGCGTTTCTTCCCTCAGAAAATGTTCCGAGGCCTGATACGCCTGTCCTTTAGTCTCTTCTACTTTGATGCTTGTATGTTAACTGATGAAATTGTCTCCTCTTCAGCAATCGCTCTCACTTTTTCCTTAATGCTGCATGTAAACGTCAAGTGACACTGACAATACCAACTAAAAATAACTTGAAAATAAAAACATTTAAGGCTGCCTTAATCATGGCATTTTCCATCTGTTTTAGAAGCAATCTCCGAGACTGTCTGGCAGGCAGTGTCAGAGTTAGAGAAGGACCAGGGCCAGCTTCTCGGCCCCCTCCACACCTGTGTCTCTGCATTTCAACGAAGATTCCATCTGGGGACCTCTACCCACCAGGGAGATCACGGGGATTCGTCTCTCCAGCCAAGAAAAATGCTTCTGAGAAGATGACAGAAGGTGAAATAAAGGGAAGAAGAGTAATTGTCTTGTTACAAGTCCCACCCTTTGCTCAAGGATTTTAGTTTAGAAATGGATAAATAAGGATTCAAAGGCAAGAGTTAACCTGTGTAGCCCAAAGATGGGTTGAAACCCAAGTGACCGAGTCAAGGGGCCTAGAGAGAGCAGGGGTAATTGAAATTTGTCTTTTGTGAGGGGGACGGACAGAAATAAATAAGAACCACAGAAGCTTGAAGGTAGAGAATAACATTCAATAGATTGTGAAATGGTCTGAGCTGTTTTTGTTGCTGTTGTTATTTACTTGGTTTGGAGTGAGGGTTGGCAAAAGGCAAGAATGTTACCCAGACAGAATCGAGTGAATGAAAGTGAATTTCACCCCCACATTTAAAAACCAATAGCTAGTAAAACCATTTAATTTTAATCGAGGAAGAAATATGAATATTTTGTGTCGGTGTTTATATACAATAAAAGCACTGCAAGAATTCCCATGGAATCTTGTCCTCAAGTACTGTCGGTAAATTATAGAGGGTGGGGAGTGGTACCATTTCACACCCTGTAGGCTCAGACCTGGCCAGCATTACTCGCACTTATTATTTAGGGGCTCAAGAGATTAGAAAGATCTGTGATGATGGGCCCCCAGGTACAGAATCAGGGCCCTAAAACTTCTCATTGGCAAGTATAGTTTTGTCATAGTCTCTCTCTCTCTCTCTGTCATATACGCACACATGTATATGAGCACAAGTATACATACACACACATATGTAAACACATATATACATGTACATACATACATATACTCAATACTTATTATGCTCTATATAATTAATATACTGAATTAAAATTAAGCTAAATTTCAAATATAGCTGCATTTAAATATATATGTTTACTGTATGTTTACAAAGGAATACACTCAAGCAATGTGCTGTCCCCAGAGTAGAAAGTGGAAGCCCTCCTTCACCCTGTCTCTGCTCGCTGCTCCGGAGGTGATGACTATGCACGGTCTGCTGTGTGTCTTCCCAGACTCTCTTCTGTGCACAGCTGCACACAGGCACGTGTGTGCGTGTGTGTGCTCCTGCATATTTAGGGGATGTCTTTGTTTACAGAAGTGGGAGGGGGTTATACTCCTGCAAGTGGAGGCATGTGGGCTATACTGCCTCACTCGGAGTCTTGGGCTCCTTTCAAAGGATATGGGATAATGAGGAACTTGAAGATGAGACCAGGGGATGGCTCGGCCAGCCCGGGGAGACTCTCCCTCCTGCCCTTCCTCACTGCCACTGACTTAGTTCAGGAGCTCACCCCCTCCCACCCCATTTTTGCAACAGTTTCCTAAGTGGTTCCCTTATTCCAGTCTCTGCCTTTTCTAATCCATTTCCCTACGGCTGTCTCTTTTCTAGCTAAATCCTTTCAAAGGTTTTCCAATAACTTCAGGCTAAGTCCAAGCTTCTCTGCATGACACTGGAGGCCCAAGATGTCTCTGTCTTCTCTCTCCATTCACAGCTAGCATTGGATGTCCCAGCCACACACGCAACTGACTGTCTTTTCTCTGAACCAGCCATGCCTTCTCCCACCACGGTGCAAAGGAAAACATTTCTCCCCTTTCTTCGCCCAGCTTCTTTCCATCAATCCTTCAAGCTTCAGCTCAGTATCACATCCTCTAAGAAACCATCCCTTACTCTCCCCTGATCTGAGTTAATTACATACTCATCAAGTTGTATTATAAATATTTGTTTACTTGCTTGTCTTCTTGGTATAAGGTGAGCTCCTTAAGGAAAAAGCCCAGCCTCTGCTTCAGGGTACACCTATTTCTCTCAATAGAGCCTGGAACAAAGTAGATGCTACACAAAGCCTTGCTGAATGAATGAATGAACTAATGAAAATAATAGGGAAATGACACTTGCACTTTGCATCAGGCCAAGTTTGTTTTAGAGATGTTCCCTGCTAAAACTTCTTGGCAGATAAAGATGATTAAGTATTTGACTTCTGAGAACTACATCAAAATCATTTTATAAAGAGGCAGAGTCTAGTCCATAAGTTTGGAAGTAAAAATAAGCGATTTACATCGGCGCCATGTGTTGAATGGCACCAAATGCTTTTTCAGCTTTCAAAGTCCCAAAACTCTTTCAGAACCATAGACACCTGACTTCTGCAGTGCAAGCAACTCTCCGATGACCAGTCTTTCCTGCTATAAACTTGCTGTTCGGAGTAAAAACCTTAACTCTTTGGGTTTGTGTGCTAGATTAGAAAAAATATATATATATACACACATATTCTCTTCCTACGGAGAGAAAGAGAGACAGAGAAACAGAGACAGAGACAGAGAGACAGAGAGAGGAAGAGAGAGAGATGGATCCTAGACCTGTGCCAACAAGATTGCCACTGGTCACAGGTGGCTATGAGTCCTTGAAGTGTGGCCAGTCTGAACCGAGCAGTGCACAGTACCACTGGATTCTGAAAACTCATTACCAAAAAAAAAAAAGTAAAATATCTCATTATTGTTTTATATCAAAGATATGTTAAAATGATGATATTTGGGATATACTAGAGTACATAAAATATTTTTAAAATTAATTTCACCTGTTTCATTTTGCATTTTTATGTGGATGTTAGAAAATTTTAAATTACATATATGGCTCACATATTTCCATTGAACAGTGCTGCTTTACAGATGCAAATTGCCCAGAGCTGTGAGTTTACTGTTCTGCAGATTAAACCTTCAAGCCATCTTGATAGACTGCTCTCTCAAAGGCTTAAGCAACGGTTCTTTTGTCTTGAACAGGAAGCAGCAAGTGGACAGAATTTTCCCTTTTCCTGAAGGGAAAGTCATGGTTATGCTTAAGGCCAGCAGCTACTGGAGCTTGCTGGGAGGCATGAGGAGCTGGCTTATACTTATTCCAGTACAAGAATACTGGAGTTCTAGAATTTGGGTGTTGATTTCAATGGTCAGTGTGTTTATTCCTACTTTGTGGGCAACTCTCACTTCTCTGAGCTGTCAGTCCTTTTCTCTCTGGCTTATAACTTCTTACCAGCTATGAGCTTGGAAATTGATTAGACCCAGGGTGAGCCTAAGAATAAACAGATCTTGGATAAGGCCCTAGGAAGTCTGCTCCAATAAGTAAAAGGCAGTAGCTTTGGGGAGTCTTAGCTGTGCAAGGATTTTTTTTGCATAGTTTTTGGTTTTTGGTTGCATTCCAGTTAAAGAAGGCTCTCAGATATGTAGGCTCTAGATCTTGGGGTATTACTGTACATGTAGGCTGTTACTATGTATTTGAATCATTGATTCAGCCAATATTAAGAGAAACAGCATGGCATAGGCCAAAAAAAAAAAAGGATTACATGAACTAGAAGTTTGAGTGCAAGTCCTAACTGTGACGTTAACTGATGGAATAATTCCAGGATGTTCTTCAGCTAGCCTCTGGGAGACAGTCTCCTCATCTATGAAATGAGGCTTCCAAAGCCCGTCCTATGTATCTCACAGGGCTGGGGGAAAGATGAAATGAGTCAGTTTTCATGGGAAATTTCTAAAATGTCTGAAGTGCTCATGAGCCTATTAATATATATCATCATATCCATGTGTTTGGTTTATCTTTTTTTTTAAATAGAGACAAGATCTTGCTCTGCTACCCAGGCTGGAGTGCAGTGGCAGGGTTATAGCTCACAGGCTTGAACTCCTGGGCTAAAGTGATTCTCCTGCCTCAGCCTCCCAAGTAGCTGGGACTACAGGTATGTGTCACCATGCCTGGTAATTTTTTTTATTTTTTGTAGATATGGGGTTTCACTACGTTTCCCAGGGTGCTTTAAAACTCCTGGGCCCCAGTGATCCTCCCTCCTTGGCCTCCCAAAGTGCTAGTGTTATAGGTGTGAGCCAGCTCACCTAGCCAATGTGTTTGGTTTACCTTAATCTTGCTTTATATTAATAATAAGGTATGATTTTCCCCATAGGTTTCTGAGGATGAATTCAGATCCCCCATTTCTAGAACAAACATATCTAGCACTTTAGGCAGTTCAGAAGTGGAAGAGTATTTTTAAGCAGTTCTTAAGGTCCAAATATGGTACTTTCAACTTTGACTAAAACAACATAGAAATAATTTAGTGGGTTGTGGGTGGGGGTTAAGAAGGCCATGTTAAAATGGTACAAGGCAACGGAGCTAATTTTCTACACTCAGTTTGCTGAGGGAATTAAAGCTTCAGAAAAGATTTTAAAAAATATGACAGAACTGGTGTTGGTGAAATTCAACAATAAAGGACTGAAGTGACAGCTAATTATAATAATAGATGCTGGAGCTGTAACACTTGACGTATGCAGAGTGATTTATGGATGTAAGAGTAATATTCCTGCAAGTCATTGTATCAAAGATGATACATTCCAATTTTTTCCAATTAAAATATGAAAGCCATGAAGTAAGAAAAATAGGGCAATAAAATTCACCTAAGTGCATCTTTGTTAATATAGTTGTTAAAATAAATGCATTTTCTGGTCTGACTGAGCCCTCAAAGAAATGCAGTTAAATATTTTTTAAAATTAATTAATTAATTATTTAAAATTTCAGCATATTATGGGGGTACAAAAGTTAAGGTTATATATATTGCCCATGCCCCCCTCACCCCTCGAGTCAGAGCTTCAAGCGTGACCACCCCCCCAACGTTTTGCACATCTCACTCATTATGTTCTTATGTACCTATCCCCTGCTCCCCCCTCCCACCTGCCCGACACCGATAAATGTTATTCCTATATGTCCACTTAGGTGTTGATAACAACAGGAATGAAAGTATTGTTGCTACATGTCACAGCATGGATGAATTTCATA
>CAUYPO010013715.1:0-38345 GCA_963574435.1 Cheirogaleus major
TCCATCCATCCATCTGCCCACTGACTCATCTACCCATCTATCCATCCATCACCCATCCATCCTTCCGTCCATCCATCCATCTGTCCACTGACCCATCCACCCATCTATCCATCCATCACCCATCCATCCATCCATCCATCACCCATCCATCCATCCATCCGCCCACTGATCCATCCATCCATCCATCCATCCATCCATCCATCCACCCACTGACCCATTCACCCATCCATTGGTGCATCCATCCTTCCATCCACTCAGCAGACATTTATGAAGCACCTAGCATGTGCCAGGCCCTGCACCCACTGTGCTGATGGGGGGTAGGATGGAGGGCAGGAAGGTGCCTGCAGGTGGACAGAGACAGGAGCCCTCAGCCTAGTCCTGTGGGATGCCCAATCTTAAGAGGACCAAGAGGGACAGAGAAAACTGAGGACAGACTAGAAGGTCATGAGCTGGCTCGGGTCGCCCTCTGCTGGCGTCAAGGTGAACACGCCGCTGGAGCCTGTGTTGACCAGGGACCTTGAAACAGTGGAGCTGGCAGAGAGGGTCCCCAGAGAGCACCGGCCTTCCCAGCAGGTCCTGTCACCTCCCACAAAGGGTTCCCTTGGGACTGTGTGGACTTTGGGCTTCCTGTTTCCACAGACCAGGCAGATGTGGGACAAATGGCCTTGAACCTGGAGATGGCCCAGGTGCAGGCTGGAAGCTGGCAGCAGGTGTCTCTGGTCAGAGCACACTGCGGCCACCGGGCTTGGGCCACGTGTGCGCACGATGCCTCCTTGCATGCAGAGCAGGCGACTGCCCAGCAATGACAGGCATGGCCTTCGAGGATGGGGACGCACCCCCGGCCCCAGCTCCCAGGCCAGGCTGACCCCTGCCGGGGACAGGAACTGAGGGGTGGGCTAGGACACGGGGGCAGGTCCTGCCTGGGCCCAACTGTGCAGGATTCTTTATGTTTTGTAACTAAAAGACGACTGCTCAGGTCCCCATGCCGCTGAGGTGACAGTCAGGCTGGCCCGTTTTGGGCCCCTCCCCTCTCTAGGGTCCTGGGAAGCTCCCCAGGCCCAAACAGTCTGGGGTTCCGGGGGCGCCCCGTGCCTTCCGTCCTCTCAGTCATTGCAGGCGAGCGGGAAGTCCAGCTGTGAGACCAGGGTCCCCAGGTGTCCCCCCCTTCCCGTCCTGTCTCTCCGAGTCTGCCACCCCGCTGGGCCTGTCGCCCAACTCGGACATAGGCAGGCCTGGGAAAGAGAAATGCCACCGGGAACAAACACAACATACTGTCACAAATGACACAGATTGTCACACGGATCGTCAGCCCCTTGCTGCTCATCCTGCAGACGCAGGGCAGGAGGGACAGACCCAGCTCTCCCCCCTGCCGGCCTCCCCTCTGCCCTGGGGAGGAGCCTGAGCCGCAGCTGCTCTGATCCGATCCCGCCTCCCCCACCCCGCCCGCCCCCGGTGGACAGAAGGTATTTGCCTTATATCAAGGGAAGTGCAAATGTTTTAAAAAACATTTTAGCAGCTTCAGCAACAGTTTGGAAAACACGTTTTATTTTGGAGGTGGCAGACGCCCGCCTGGTCCCTGGCTGCAGAGTGTCACACCTGTGACATTACCAGCCAGGGGCGGAGGAGAGCAGGCGGGGCGGCCCCCACCCCAGGGGCCCAAGCTGGGGAGGAAGCAGTGGAGGGAATGGACCCCCCTGCAAGGTCCAGGGCCCGCAGCCTGCAGAGCAAGGCCTGGAGCCTCCTTCCCTCTCCCTCTTTGCAGCAACAGGCGCTCAGGATTCCAACCGCAGACTCTGTCTCTCTCCCTGGTAAGCCCCGGGTGGCCACGGCCTCCTCCCACCGGATCCTGGAGAGCTCACGGCCAGCCTGGGCTGAGCTGCCTCGGTGTCCTCCTCCGCAGGCTGCAGCTTTGACCCCTCCTTGTGGAGAAGCCGGGAGGCTTCTGAGCAAACACAGTGGACTGAACGTGCCCATTTATCTCGTCTTCCTCCCAAGATCCCAATATAACAACAGCAAAGGAATAAGACAGAGAGGCCCATGGTGACAGAGAGAACAGGAGGGGACAGTGGCAGATGCCGGATTGTTTTTGGAAGATGCAAAGTGGATGGCGGGCGGCAGCTGATTCCGCAAGGTGAAGGGACACGCTAGCCGAGGCTGCAGGGACGGAATCTAGACAGACGTGGGACTTGGAAGTGCCGGGGCAGGCAGATGGGCGGAGGGAGACGTGGGCTTGCAAATCTCGTGGCCAGGCGACCATGAGAGGATGAAATAAGAGGATGGATCCGGAGCCTTCAGATGGAGCAGGCAGAGCCCTGGGCTCCCTCCCGTCCTGCACACACCGGGGGTCTCCGCCAGGAGGGAGGGGACAGTCTGTGTGTCATGGGATGAGTGTGTCTCCTACAAGTCCATATGGAACCCTTCCCCTTGGTGCCTCTGAATGAGACTGTAGAGAGGGTCTTTGCAGACGTAATGAAGTTAAAATGGGGTCATTGGGGTTGACCTAGTGACCAACATAACCGATGTCCTTATAAGAGGAGGAAATGCACTCTCCCTTGGAACTCGCCAGCAAGATGCTGACTCCTCACTCCAATACCCTGAAGTAAGGCTCGTCCCCCGATTTTACATCAAACAACCAGGTGTCCCACCTATGACTGGGTCACTATGGGTGACCAACCACCTGAGGGCAGCTGCCAGCACCAGAGAGAGCAACAGAAGCAAAGAGAAAAAGATGACCTCAGAGGAAACAGAAATCATTCATAAACAGCAAAAACCCCCTCCCTGGATATCTTGGTGCCGTGGCCCGCACCTGTAGTCTCAGCTACTCCGGAGGCTGAGGCATGAGGATTGCTTGGGCCCAGGAGTTCAAGTACAGCCTGGGCAACATAGCAAGACCCTATGTCTTTAAAAAAAAAAAAAGCTGTAAACAGCTTAAACATAAATCAGAAAGGAGCTGGTTAAATAAACCAACGATGCATCTTCACAATGACTATCGCCAAGCTGTGGACAGGAGTGAGAAAATCGCTTATGCCTTGATGCGGAAGGAGGCCCACCCTGCTGGCGTTAGGTGAAAGAGAACACATCGCAGCACGCGGAGTGTGACCATGTGCGTGCAAATGCTGTGTATGTAAGGATGCTCTGGTAGAAGGTGGTCGACAGGCTCGCGATGCCCGTGTGTTGAGAATATCTTCTAAATGGGTCCACACACGTGCCGGGTGAAAAACCTCTATGGAATTCCTGACCTCCACGCTTGCTCAGGTGCCTCTGGACCCAAAGGGTCCTTCCTGTTTGACCTGGAGGGCCAGGAAGTCACAGACTTGCTGGAGAAGCTGCTGGAAGCCAGGCTCACGGCAGGTGCCCATGACTGCATACCTGGCAGATAGACGGATGGGTGCAGGGAAGAGGGGAGGGACGGCTGGTGGGACAAGGTCACGTGACCATGTAGGCAGCTAGAGAACAACCGGGCCAGCCGCCCCAGCAAGGCGAAAGTCACCCTGAGCTCTGAGCTGTCTGCCGCTAAAGATCCGAACACCTCCAGGGATCCTATCACCTCCTGCCTGAGTAGACACCATGCCCAGAAAAGAAGCACAACCTGTTGAGTTGCCAAGGCAACCGGGAGCATGCTGGGCTGTAGAGCTGACAGTCCCAGGGAAGTCTCTCTTCCACTTCCTCAATCACGGTCCTATCAGCTCTCCCTCCAGGCCCTCGGCAGTCTGTGTCCCCGCTTCCCCTCCCCGGCCCCAGCTTCCAGAAGAAACGGCCACGGCCCAGCCAGGAGCCCCGTGTCGCCCACACAGGGCCCGAGCTGCAGCAGGGGCTGAGATCGCGTTGGGGACAGCAGGACTAGGCAGGTGATGCCGCAGCCGGAGAGGGGACTGGGAGCTTCAGGCCGTTCACAACACGTCCATGGCCCTGACCAAGCAGCAGCCCAGGTGACACGGAAGGTGGGAGGGCTGGGGCACAGGTGAGGAAGTGGCCAGTTCTAGGGCAGGGTCAGAGCTCCTCGTTGTCTGGAGAAGGGGTCACGCTCGGAGGGCACCGGGAGACCATGACCAGAGCAGGGCCCGTACCGGGTGAGTCACCCACAAGCAAAGGGGTGCTGGGGCTCGGGACTGTGGCAGGCAGGGCTGGCTGATGTGTCAGGGCGGCCGTGGCGGACACTGTGCGCGGAGAGACGCTGTGTGGTCAGGGGGCTGCGCCGCTCCACGCCTGAGCCTCAGAAATGGGCGTGCGGAGCCTGAGCCAAGGTCAGAGGACGTGGGGCAGTTCAGGGTCAAGCCCAGACGCCAGGAGCCCACACCAGGGTGGGATGGGGAAGGGGAGGTCAAACCCAGCCAGGCCACTTCCCCGGAGCAGACCACCCGGCCAGAAGGGAGCGAGGTCAGGAAAGAGTTGTCACAGGCCAGAAGGACATGGCTAGGCTTTGGCATCTGACGACGACGAGATGTTCACCATGAGCCTGGCCGGCCCCTAGAAAGCATCTTCCATCTCTCAGCCTTGCTGGGGCATTAAAGTCTCCTAAAACCAGCGTTGCTCACACTTCAAAGTGCATTCGGACCACCAGGAAATCTCGATGAAATGCAGGTTCTGATGCAGCAGATCTGGGGGGGGCGGGCTGAGCACCTGCATTTGCAGGTGTTGCTGATTCTGTTGGTCCACAGACCGTACTTTGAGTAGGATGATTCTGAACGTCAACCCTTTCTGCCAGAAATGCACCGTCCCGAATCCCAGTTGGACCTGCTGATCAGAATCTGCATTTTAGCAGGCTGTCCAGGTGACCTGTAATTATGTCCGAGTCTGAGAAAGCCTATTCTGAGCCAATGGCTTTCACACCTGCTCGCGCTGTGGGGTCATCTGGGGAGCTTGGAAGATGTCTGGTGCCTGCGTCCCTGTCCTAGAGATTGGTGTGGGTGGAGCCGGGACACTGAGGTTTTTCACACCTCCGCAGGTGAATCCAGCAAGTAGCCAAGGCTGAGCACCGCTGTTCTCACCAGCATCTGCCCTCCCAGTGCAGGCGAGGGAAGGAAACCACGGTACTCTGGCCATTCCAGCCCCTAGCCCCGTGCTCCTCAGCCAGGCTCCAACGGGGACTTTGCAGCTTAAAGGAATGACAGGTTCAAAACCCCAACTCCAGCCTCCCTGGTGATCGCAGCTCAGAACGCTCAGGTCCTGCCCGGGAGCTACGTGCTGCTCCAAGAAGCTCCTGGCTGCCTGGCCAACAGCTTCCCAGGCTGCAGTGGCGTTTGCGAGAATACAAATAAAAAAATGCCCAAGCAACGGCGTCCTACCAGGGAGGGCCAGTGCTCAACTCTCCGCTAGGAGACCACAGACACTGGGAGATGTGGCGTCGCCACAAATCATGTGGGTTTTGGAGAAGCAGCAAGTGACAAATGGAACCTCACCTGGACCCACTCACCGAACTGCACTGGGTCTTGAGATGGCAGCTGGCAAAAAATTTAATTTCTCACCAAGAAAAGTCCAGTCCCAGGTAGCTCCACTGGTGAATTCTATCAAACATTTAAAAAGAAATAAGGCCGATCCTTCCTAAACTATTCCAGTCAAACAGAGAAGCAGGAGGAGGAGGAGGAGGAGGAGGAGGAGAAGTAAGAGGAAGAGGAGGAAGAAACACTTCCCAACTCATTCTAAAACTGATGTTAATCTGATACCAAAGCCAAAGACATCACAAGCAAAGAACATTACAGACAAATATTCCTCAAAAAAACCCACAACACAACCTTAGCAAACCGAATTCAGCAGCAGATAAAAAGGATCATACACCGTGACCAAGTGGGGTTCATCCCAATAATGTGAGGTTAACGTGTTAACATAAGACACCGTCTTAACAGAATAAAAGATGAAAATATTTAATCATCTCAACAGATGTGGAACAAGCATTTGGCAAAATCCAACACCTATTTGTGGTTAAAACAGATTATTTTTCAATAAACTAGTAACAGAAGGAAACTTCCTCAAACTCCTCAAGGTCATCTACAAAAATCCTGCAGGGACCACTGTACTTCTTGCTAGAAGATTGAATAATTTCCCCTTAAGATCTGGAAAAAAGCAAGGATGTCTACTCTCACGACTTCAATTTCATATTGTTCTAGAAGTTCTATTCAGTTCAATCGGGCAAGACAAAGAAATAAAAAGCATTCCGATTGGAAATGAAGAAGTAAAGATCTCTTTATTTACAAACAACATGACCCTGTATTTAGAAAATCCTAGGGAAATCACATAGAGAACTACTAGAATTAATCAACAAGTTACATGGTACAAGATCAATACACAAAAATCAATTGTCTTTCTATACACTAGTAATGAACAATCCAGGCATGAAATTATGGAAATAATTCCATTCCCTATAGCATCAAAAAGAGTAAAATACTTAGGAATAAATTTAACAAAAGAAGGGTGAGACTTGTATACTGAAAGTCACAAAATGCTGCTAAGAGGACTTAGAGAAGGTGTAAATAAATGCAGAGACATTCCATGTTCATGGAATGGAAGACTCGATATTGTTAAGAGGGCAATGTATTGATCCTAAAATTTGCACAGAAATGCAAGAGACTCGGAATCGGTCAAACAATTTTAAAAAAGAAGAACAAAGCTGGAAGCTTTACACTTGCTGATTTCACAACTTATTATCAAGACAGTGTATCAACACTACTGGCAAAGGATAGACCAACGGAATAGAATTGAGATTCCAGAATTAAACTGTTACATTCATGGCCAATTTATTTTCGACCAAGGTGCCAAGGCAATCCAACAGGGAAAAGAAAGTCTTCAGCAGGTGCTAGGTGCTGGGATAATTGGATATCCACGTGCAAAAAAAGATAAAGTTAGGCCATGACCTCACACTATACACAAAAAGTAACTCCAAACGGGCCACCGTTTAGACATAAGAACCAAAACTATAAAACCTCTAGAAGAAAACACAAGAGAAAATCTTTATGATCATAGGTTAGGCAAAGATTTCTTCACCAAAACCATGATGCATTAAAAGAAAAAAATTGACGAATTGCACTCCAAATTTAAAAACTTTTACCCTTCAGAAGCCACCATTAAGAAAATGAAAACACAAGGCACAGATGGGAGAAATGATGTACAAACCTAATCGTACTTGTATCTAGAAAATAAAGAATTACAACTCAATAAAAAAGACAAACAACTCAATTTTTTAAATGGATGAAATATCTGCATAGATATTTCACTAATAAAGATATTCGAATGGCAAACGCATGCATGAAAATATGCTCAATATCGTTAGCCCTTAGAGACATGAGAATCAAAGCTGCAACGAGATGCCACTTCATACCCCCACCAGAATGGCTATAATTAAAAGGATTGGTAATAACAAGTGTTGGCAAGAATGTGGAGAAATTGGAGCCCTCATACACTGCCGGTGGGGACATAAAATGGTGCAGTCATTTCAGCCACCAGTTTGGCAGTAGTATCTTTTAAATTTATCACAAAGCTGAGGACAGTCCCCAGCTACATGGGGAGGCTGAGGTGGGAGGATCACTGGAGCCCAGAAGTTCAAGGCCAACCTGGGCAACATAGCAAGACCCTTTCTCTTAAAAAAAAAAAATAAAAATAATAAATTTAACACAAATTTACTATACAACCTAGCAATTCTACTCCTAAGTGTCTACCCAAGAGAAATGAAAATGTATGATCACGCAATGACTTGCATGTGAACAATCTTAGCAGCGTGAGTCATCATAGCCACAAGTATAAACAATCCGGATTTCTACCAACTAGTGAACAGATAACCCAAAATTCCATATAATAGAACACCACTTGGCAATAAAGAGAAACAAACTATAGTTGACTTTCAAATTGCCCAGGTTCACTTACATACAGATTTCCTTCTGCCTCTGCCCCTCCTGAGACAGCAAAACCACCCCCTCCTCTTCCTCCTCCTTTAGGATGAAGATCTTTAGGATGCTAAATTTCCATGTAATGAGTAGTAAATATATTTTCTCTTCCTTATGATTTTCTTAATAACATTATCTCTTCTCCAGCTTACTTTACTATAAGAATACAGTATATGGTACACACAACACACAAAATATGTGTGGATCAACTACTTATGTTATTGATAAGCCTTCCGATCAACGGTAGGCTGTTCGTACTTAAGTTTTGGGGGAGTCAAAAAGTTATGTGCTGATTGTTGACTGCACAGAGGACCAGTGTCCCTGACCCACATGTTGTTAAGGGTCAATATATTCACAGAGAAACAGGGTTGGTGGTAGAGGGGGGTCCTAGCCTGGCTGTGACCTTCCAACCAGACTCCTCCCGCCACATGCTGGGCCTGGCTCCCTCACCCCTCTCTGGAGACAGGACTGCTCAGATGGTGCCAAGCCATGTCCTCGGCCCTCCCCTTCTTGTCCTCTGACCGGTGGGAAGTCCTAGTGCAGTCTCAGACCAAAAGTGGACGCCAGACAACGCCTGGCCCCGAGACCACCACGGGACACGTCCCATCTCAGCCGCAGTGGAAAGGGATGTGAATGGTCAGCATGTGTACCATGAGCCCCTTGGAACAGGGACCTTTCAGTAAATATCTCTAAAATCAAGGAGTGGAAGTGGACAAGGTCCCCCCCCAATAGGAAGAGCCCACCCCCTTCTCCCCGGGGTCTTCTGTTCTTGCCAGCTGCCTCCCACCCCATTCCCCAGAGAAGGGACCAGGCACACACGAATTTTGCAAACCCTGTATATTGCACATGCTTGATGAGCAGACTCGATTTAAGCCCAGAAAATCCTTTAATTACTGCCGCTACTTCTGGCTGGGTTCTGGGAAGGAACTAATTCAAGCAGTGATCACTCGACCTGAAATGTTATGAATGTAATTTCATTATTTGGTCTGTCTGGGTCACGGGCAAGGGGTCACGATAACTGGTTTTGCTGCCTGCCTCCTGGAGTGGCAGGTCCTCGTTCACTTCTGTGGCCGACGACAGACACCTCACCAGGTTGTGCCCACGTCACCTGCCCGGGCCGTGACCTGGCAGGTGAAAATGTCATGGTACACCCAGAGCAGCCGGCCCCAGACGTCACGTGAAGTGTTTCCCATGCGAGCCCGCACCCCCTCGTGTCTGTGCGGTGGTGAGCACACACACGCCCGTACGTAGCTAGGACCACGCATGAGAGCCAGGTTTGGCCAGAAATGATGCTTCCTTTAATATAGCAACACAAGCTTGCGGGTAGGTGCAAGTATTTGCATCCGAGTAACTGTGTGTAAATGAAGGTTCCAGCCATGTGCCCTTCCCAGAACCCCACTTCCTGGCCCTTGCTTCCCCTACATCTCTGCTGACCAGTCACCTTCCGGATTCCCCAGGTCCCTGCCTGACCCAAATGGTGACCGGAGGCCTGGCAGGGCTCCTCGCCCCTGACCCCTGACCCCGACAGGGGCCCGGCAGAACTCCGAGGCCACTGTTGGTCAGCTCTGCTCATGGCCCCCTTGGGGTCTGGCCTGATGGGAGTCCTGCAGGGCTGGAAAGGGTTCACAGAGTCCCCTCCCCACCAAGGAGACCCCCCACCTCCCTGTGCTCCCAGCAGGAGGGCAGTCAGACACTGCCAGGTGGCGGGCGGCGTTTGGGATGTTGGACAGACCCTCTCCTTCCAGCCCGACCAGCCGAGAGGGGGGCATGTTCTCAATGGGAGCTGCCTCTTCAACATCAGGAGAATCCACATAAATACATGGTACAGATTCCTAGTTTTTTTGAAAGAACAAGAACAAAAAGGAAGATCTGGACCCTGGGCCACATTCCTGCACAGAACTCTGCCCCTGTCCCTGTCCTCTTCCCCTCCCCCCACCCCATGTCCTGTGGTCCCTCCCTGCTGCCCTGCTCAGATCCACTTTCTGATGGGTCCTGGTGACCCCACCCAGGTCTTACTGACCCCCATCCCCTCATTCGTTTCCCTTCCCCATCTCCCTCCCCTCGATAGGCCCAGATACTGAGAGCAAAGGTTAAGTGCACCCCCAAATGGCTGTAGCCTTGGGGGAGGTGGGATGGGGGTCAAAGGACTCCATCTGCGATCAGAGAGGGCCAGGGCAGCCTGCCCAGGGCTAAGCACATTCCCGACCAAAACTCGGTGAGGGGTCCACAGACCCTCCCCCTCAGTCCAGCCCAGGGGGAGAGCCTCCACCCGGCCTCAGTTCGAGAAGACAGGCAGCCCCCGCTCTCCCTCCAGGACCCCAGACTGTGAACATGAGCCCCCCCAGGTGCTCACCCTCCCTCGGGAGCAGCCTCTCCGAAGGGGGCTCCTGAGCAGCAGCTGCCAGGGGCAACCGAACCAATTTGAGCTCAGCCCTTTTCCCCATATAAATAAAATGTTAAAAGGAGAGAATCTTCCACTGACTTCCACTGTGATTCAAGTTCAAACTGCAGAGCCACAAATCCTGGAAAATCAGCGTCACAGTGAAACCATCGGCAGGTGCGGCACAGTGAGCTTTGGGCTTAAACAGGATCTGCCGGGCAGCTGCCAGCTTCCTGCAAATACTGTGAGAAACAAGACCAGGACGCTAAATGCACATAGCCGCACCACGCTAAATGGAAGGGCCGTACCCACGGCGTACCCACGGGGCGGGCAGCCGGGGCCAGTGGGGGGCACACGGGTCTCAGCCCACACCCAGGCCACCCGAGACAGGTCCACCCCACCCCGCAGACGAGCACCTGCCTCCCGACCCGGCTCTCCAGTGCTTCTGTTGCCATAACTACCACCATGACCTTTCAGGGTTCTAAGAGACCAAGAACCACCTGGTGGCCATGGAGAAGGGCAACAACTATGACTACAGCCCCATCCTTGGAGGCTGTGCTGGCTCAGAACCTTCCCCCGCTGCAGCGTGCTGTAGGAACAGGGGCTCCGGTGGGGCAGGAAGGTAGCATGTGTGAGCACCCCCTGGGACCTTCCCCATGCTGGCGGGGGGGCCCTGTTCCAACTCACTGTGTCCCAAGGCCCCCCGTCCCCAACCCTGGCCCAGAGACTCCAGGCCAAGTGGGGCTGACGGAGGGGAGTGGGCCAGGCGGAAGGGGCCACCCTTGGGGACTGGAATCTCACCTGCCCTCACCTGGCAGATTCCCTGGGCTGAGTGGGAGGGTTGGCTCTGATGCCGGGTGACTCTCACTGAAGATGCCTGGTCAGTGAATGGGGACGGAGGTGGGGGAGGCGTGGGGTGCAGGTGGTGGGAAAGGAAACTCAGCCCATGTGGAATCCACCCCCCCCAAGCCCCCAGCCTCAAGCCGAGCTCCAGACCAGACGTCATTCGGGGGCATCGTCCGCACACACCCACTGGGACCTCACCTCCTCCTGTCCCCTACCCCATCCCTCCAGTGCATCCAGGCCAGGCAGAGTGGGAAAGAGGCCACCCCACACCTGAGACCCGCTCTGGGCCTTCTGAGCCGTGACTCATGTCGCAGGTGAACAGAGCCCGATTCACCCCCCCGGGGTCCTTCGGGGGACAACTGGCCGCCGTGGAGACACAACCCGAAACCGGGGCTACCTGAGGACGGGCCCTGCTTGGGCCCCGCCCAGCCCCACACACAATGGGAGACCCAGTTCTCCAGCATCCTGTAATTTCAGAAGGTGACTTTGTCGTGGGCTTTATTCACCAAAAAAGCCTCGGGGAGGAACCTTGGGGGCTGGGTTCCGGGCGTTGGCTTTTACCAAAATCTGCTGGGTGTTGGCACAGAAATGTCCCTTGAGGAAATGGCAGAATGACATCAGAAAATAAAAGAAATGTAGATTGTGACATTAACTAGTAGCAACAGGCGAGGACAGAGGGGGCTGAGCACCGGCTTTGGGATCAGAGAGATCTGGGTTCAAATCCTGGTGGGGCCACTCTGGCTGCAGGACTTGGGGCCACTGACGTGACCCACCTGAGTCTGAGCTGAGGACGAGGACCCCTGCCACCTGCTGCAGCCGGCGAAGGAAGATGGAAGGAAAGTTCTCAGGACTGTGCCAGGCACCCGATAAGCAGTAACCATGACTGTGTTTCGTGCACACGGAAGCTTAGTTGCATTGTCTCATTTTGCAAATTACATGTATCGAGCTGTGGTTTCCAAAGCCATCTTTTCCCATGACGTCATTAGATCCGCACAAGGATCCTGTCTTCTATTTTTAGCGTTTTACTACAGTTCCCTTAAAACCTCAGTCTCACTCTTATCGGACACGACAGTCCCAGTGTTCTGTTCTGCTGTCCTTTGTAATTTCCCCGCCCCTAGGAACCTTTGGAGTGACAATTCCGGGATCGTTTTCTATTAATACCAATTTTCAGATTACAGCAATATGATGTCTGTTTCCTAATTTAATTAGGTGATTCCCGTTATTAGTTCCTACATGCTCATTATTTTTCATTTAGCATATTTTAATGCACTGAAGGAAAGCGAGGCTCAGGCTGGAGCCCCCCGGGGTGTCTTCTGCGGGGAGAAGGGAACATTTGCTCCACCTGCAGGGGGGTGCAGGGACCCCAGAGCTCAGGGCCACGGAGAAGACTGGGGAGGCCACAGGGAGGGACCGCTGCAGGGACTGGCCCAGGCTCAGGTGAGCGAGGGCAGGGTTGGTGACCTCCCACTGCAGCAGGGAGGGTCCTTTGTGGCTCCTTTCCAAACAGCAGAAGCCAACAACGACCTCAAAGCTGGCACCACCAGGCCCCAGATCCACTGGGCTCAGCGTGTCCGGACTTGGCTGCACGTTCTGACCCTGCCTCCTTCTGGCACTTGCTGAATCATCGCCGTGTGGGGGCTCCAAGTCCACCCCCCCATCAATACTGGCCCTTGTACAACTCCAGGGGCGGGGCACCTGCCCCAATGCCTGCGTAGACAACACCCCAGAATTAGCCAGAACGCAGCACGGGTGGTGCCTCGTCTGGTGCAAAGTGGCAGCCGGGGCTTGGCCATCTGTGTCCCTGGGCTCTGGCCACCTCCTCGTCCCCTCCCCCCCTCCAATTGTGCATTCTGAGCCCCCCAGTTTCCTTCCCTCTGCTTGCACAGAGATGGCTGTGCTGGCCCAAAAAGAACCTCCATGAAGACATTCTGGAATTTACCAGAAAAAGGAGGGCAGGAATCCCAGGGTCGTGCTTGGAAGGGGAGCATTCTTACGAGCACGCCACCCACAGCTGTGACCTGGAGAGCCTGGTGCATGCGGTGACAAGGAGGGGACACTCCGTGGGTGGCTTTGTCAGAGCGAAACTGTCTGTGCTGTGGCGCGTGGGAGGGCGAGGTGGCCCTGGCCAGCGCGCAGCGAGAGTCGGAAGACGCCGCGTGCGGGTGCGTTGTTTAGAAACACTGGGTTCTGAGAGTCCCAGCCCTGCCGATTCTGAGATGATATATTGCCGGCTCCTTAACAGGATGGATCACTGCAATTACATGTCACTTCTGATATTCAGAGTCACAACAAGGATGTGTCAGCCTCGCAAGGTTTGTGGGAAATATATATGATGTTCTGCAACGCCATTAGGAAACGGTTTCGGGAAACAGCCTCGAGAGGATTCCAATAAAACCCACCTGCTCGGGGAAAGCGGGAGACTCCATGGAAACTGCGGGGGCTGCTGCCCGGCCCGGGACACGGCACAGGAGGACGGGACTGGCTTCCTAGAGGTTCCGAGGGCCTTCCCACCCAGCTGCCCAGAGAAGGTAGACGAGGGTGGCCACGGCCCCTTGGCGTTCACTCTGTCGCTCCACCTGGGTGCATTGTCGAGCCTTGAGCAGTTACCCCTGTGGCTCTGGCCCACCCGGGGCTTTTTTCCTGGCGATACGGTCTCAGAGCTCCCAGGAGTCGCTACAGGGGCCAGACACACCTGCTGTCATTGCAGTGTAGCCTCACACTGGTGCAGGCAGGCTGTGTGTCCTTGGCAACTGGGGGACCCAGAGTGCCACACTTTCTTCCATCAGCACAGCCCGGCCTCTAGGGGACCTGAATAAGAGCGCTGGAGCCAGTCGGCCCAGGCGCGTTGTTGGAATGCTGGCTCTGTCTGGAGATGCTGGGCATGGTGTTCATCAGCGTGTGCTCCAGAGAGACCCCGGTTCCAGTAGATTGTCACCCAGGCCCCACGTCACTGCTGCCATTGGAGGGAAGCTCCTCTCATACACGAGAGAAGACAAACAAGTGGCCCCCAGCTCCCCTCCTCCGGGAAGCCCTCCTGACCCCTCTGGCTCTCACCTCTGGAGCCAGGATGCACAGCCTGGCTTGTCCTCTGAGTGTCCCCTGGGTCAGTTCTGGCTCTTCTCCCGACCCCCTGAGGCAAGGCCAAGTCCCCACTCTACTGCCCCCAGCCTGGGGCCCTCTAGGGAAGGGCCTGGGGACTCTCCTTCCTGCACCCATAAACGGGGAGCTCCTGAGCTTCTTCCTCCCGCTCCCGCCCTTCTTCTGCACCCCTCCCGCGCCAAGGCACAGCCGGGTGGTGGGGCTCACAGTGGCCTCGCTCAGATGGGCACACACAGGTCTCCTCCCCTGCGGGTGAGCCCAGGGACCCCGGCGTGGAGGCCCCATCGCAGGACAAGGTGAGCAGCTTTGGGCAGAAGCCTGGTTTCAGCCCTGGCACGCAGCCTGCAGGGAGCATGGACGGCTTCCAGGGCCGGCTCTGGCTCCCTGGCCTGGGGACGTGGAGCAGACACGAGTCTACGGAGACGCCAGCCCCTCCAGCAGAGCCAGGCTCTCTGACAGCCCCTTCCACGCGGCGTGGCCCGGCACCCGGCCTGGGGTGTATGAGGGGGACGACGGTGGGAGCGTGTGGCCCTGTGAACCCAGATGTGGGTGCCGGGGTGGGGGTGGGGGGCTTCCTGGCTCTCTTGCCTGATCGGTGGCTAGAGCCCCTTGGAGGAGGAGTCACGGGGCAACTGCACACGACCTGCCAAGCGTCTCGGACGCCGTAAGCGCAAAACAGGACACACAGTCTCCCACCCCCCCGCCGAGACCTCTCCCCATCTGCACATCTGCCTTGGTGCATGGTGCCCCAACCACCCTCTGCCAGAGCCAGAAACCCCAGAGTCCTCCTGAACCAGACCTTTACCCTCCTCACCGTCCCACCCACAAAGCCACCAGCTCTGTACCCAGCGCCTTTGGTGGCCCTGAATCCACCCCTCGCCCAGAGCTCTCTGCCCTAGGCCCGGCCATCTCTCCCTGCTCCACCCCACACCCACCCAGCAGGACTCCTGGCGTTTGTCGTGTCTCCCCTCTGCTCCCTGCCCTCAGCCACACAACATGCGGCCACCAGAATGGACTTTCTGACGTACCGCTCCCCACCCCAGACGCCCCAGAGCTCCCCATCGCCCAGGCCAAGACCAGCTCCTCTGCCACGCTCCAAGGGCTTGCTGGGCATAGGTCCTGGCTATGTCTTCAGCCACAGGTCACATTCCAGCACTAACCCACCTGGAGTTGTCTGCCTGCTATGGTCTCTCATGCCTCCAAACCTTACGCACACTGTCCTCTCTGCTCCGGGCAACGGTGGGCGCCACAGTGCTGGGGACCCACTTTGGTGCAGTGGCCGACAGGCAGCTGCCCAAGGACAGAGCCCACAGCCGTGCCCAACCTTGGGCACCATTCTTAACCTCTCTCGCCTCAGTAGTCTCATATGTGAAATGGGGTAATAGCAATTAACTCACGGGGGTTTTTAAAGTATCCAATGAGTATTAAATACACACAAGGCGCATGTGATAGTGCGTCAATGAGGGCCTGGGAGCGTTAGCGAGTGTCAGTGTTGTGGTTGCTTCTGTGTCCGCTGCGCCCTCCACACTTCGTCGTAAATGGGGTTCATTTACTGTAAGACTTAAATGCATCAAAACGTGTCAAGTGCTGGCCGGGCGCAGCTCACACCTGTAATTCCAGCACTCTGGGAGGCCGAGGCGGGAGGATTGCTTGAGCTCAGGAGTTCGAGACCAGCCTGAGCAAGAGCAAGACCTCTGTCTCTACTAAAAAAAATAGAAAGAAATTAGCTGGACAACTAAAAATATATAGAAAAAATTAGCTGGGCATGGTGGTGCATGCCTGTAGTCCCAGCTACTCGGGAGGCTGAGGCAGGAGGAACCCTTGAGCCCAGGAGTTTGAGGTTGATGTGAACTAAGCTGACGCCACGGCACTCTAGCCTGGGCAACAGAGTGAGACTCTGTCTAGGAAAAAAAAAACAAAAAAAACCACGTCAAGCGTTGAGCATAAGACCTGGCACACGGTAAACATTTAGTGTTCATTATTACTGTTACCCTTGAATTCCCTGTGCCCGCAGGGAGTGCCTCAGGGCAGGTTATAGACTGAGAAGTCACCAGGGACTGCCCAGGCCTTGGTCTGTGCTGGGGGTCCCAGGGGGGGGGTGTGGATTGCTGCTGTCCACCGAGGCTGCCTCCCCTCCTTGCCACCCCAGAACCACCACCCACAACTCCCCAACTCCCAGCAAAAGCAAAGAGCTCTGAAACACAGGGTGGCCCTCCTTTAAGAAAACTCACTCTGCAAAAGCCAAACATTAGGGAAAAAAACCCACAACTATGTATAGTGTGTTAGCAACAGAATCCATATCGTAGGTAATTTTTTTAATGTATCAGTGAATAAACCGGTCAATCCGCCGTGCACTTTTGTTTCATGGGTCACTAACAATGACGCTCCTTGCCCCATTAAAACAAAATCCATTCCACTTAAAAGAATGAAGAAGGAACGATAAAATCAGATCATTGCCATTGTATAACCCCTAATGAACGGAGAGATCTGGGCACGATAATCAGCAGCCAATGACATCGCAAGAGAGCTGGGCAGATGCCGGCCTCCTGACAGACGAAAACAGAACGCCCGGGAATTCTTGCCAAGAAAAGCCCCCCAAAACGAAAATACAGTCCAACCCTATATCTGATCAAGCTCCAAGATGTATGTAATTTATCAGGACTGCAAAGGACAGGAAACAATGTGAAACTACACCAAACAGGCCCAATGAGCAAAATCCCAAGTGAGGGACATTCTAGGGGACCCACGACTGGTTTCCCCAAATAAACAGCAAGAGAAAAATAAAGAGGGACAGGGAAACTTAGGATTCAAAGAGCCTTAAAATACTCAGCAATACTGCAATGTGTGAGCCTTATCTGGACACCAGATGAAACAAACTGGACATAAAGATATTTTTATTTGTGGGACAGATAGAAATTTGGACGCTAACCGGGTGATATTTTGACGATAGTAAGGAATTGTTAAATTTGATGATATTAAGGAGCAGGTTTAGTGGTAACGTTTAAAAAAAAGAGTTCTTAAACTGGGAACTATATTGAAATATTTATGGACAGACTGATAGGATGCTGGTACAGGCTTCAAAACCAGACAGGAGGAGGGAGGTGGATGTTGGCAAGGTCAGGGGCGGCCTGGCCATGCTGGGGGTGGGGGTGACCGGTGCATGGGGCTCATGTACTCTCTTAATCTTCGGTGTGTATTCAGATCCTCTGGAATAAAAACCTCGTAAAGAAAGGCAGCTCGTAAGATCAGTTTGCCCGACCGAATGCGAAGTCTGCCTCCCGTAGCCTGCAGAGCCAGGGACTTGGGGGCTGTTCTTCCTGGTTCTGGCAGGGTCTCTGAGTCTTTCTCTGGGAGAAGGGGTGAGTCTTGCTCCTGAGTCAAGAATTAAGTTTCCTGAGAGCAGACGCCCTGGCCTCAGGGCCTGGCGATATCGGAAACTGGAAAATAATTATACTTGGATAGGTGACTTCTCTGATACCCAAGAAATGATTCGTCTTAGAATGCAGGGAGCTTCACAGGTAGCTATTTCTGTTTCAGAAGATTTGCTTTAAAACACAGAAAAGTTTTGAAAAATATGGTTTGATTTACAAAACTTAGCAACCCCGCAAGATCCCATCGAATGCACGAGGCGGGTGACGTTGGCAGGCTGGTCCGGGAGAAGTTCGGGGGCTGCTGACACTTGATAGCTCCGTGGGGAAGTCTAGACGATGCCGGACCCCAAGGGACCACAGCAACCGAGAACTCCAGCTGTTTTCTCCAGCTCGTTCCTGGAACTTCACGGGCTTCTCCTCCCCTCCCACCTTTGCAGTCCCCAGAACAACTCTGTCCCCAGCAAAGTTTGTGCCTCAGTGTGGAATTTCCTCTATAGATTTCCCCCCAGCCTTGGCCATGGCCTTGTCCAATCCGGACGACAGGGCACCCTCCAGAGCCTGCACCTCCCGTGGACAGAAATCCTCGGAAAAGACTCGTCGGGGACCCCTGGGGCCACCCCGCCATGTGACCGGACACACACACGCTGTAAGCGCCGGTTTCCAACAGATACATGTAATCAAGGTTTATATGCTCAGAGAAGCCAACAGGATGGGATTGTTTCACTCGAAAGATCAGAAGAAAATTGTAACTAATGTTGTGGAAAATTACTTTGATATTGCTTTCTTGGTACGGAATCACAATTAGGCCGCCGAGCGAAGTACAGGGAAGAATAAATGAACAGCAACAAATCAACACAAACAGCCTGTGTCGGGAGCACTTTGCTCAGGGAAGGTCACGTGAGCGTTACTCAAAGTTTTACGACCGGGTTTGGCGTGGTTTGGGTAGGCCATCGGGGCTGCCCGTCACCCGGCGCGTGGGGAGGGCGGGCCCGCCGCACCGACCCTCAGACGCCCCACGAGTGCTCCTCACCGGGTGTGCTGGCTGTAGGGGATGCTCGTGCCATCTCTGAGCTCCTCTCCGAGGACGCCACTCTACCCCAGGGATCCCAGCCGTGTGGCCGGGCAGGAGTCGTGGCCACCAAACCTAAATCCCACCGGGAGTGTCCGGCCTGGCCCGGGAGAACCACACATGGGCCCAGGTCCCTGTCCCCGGTGAACATCACTGGGACCCTCATCCCCTCCCAGGCCTCTCCCACAGGACACAGACTCTGGGCACCCGGGCCCTCTGCTCACGCGTGTCCCCAGCCACACATACACACACATCAAGACACGCACCAAGGACACACACGCCCTTTACCCCGAGCGGCGTCTATAAGCGGCGTCTATAAGCGGCGCTCTTCTTCCCCGGTTTGCTTCTACACACGGCACACAACCAGGGACCAGCTCTCGGGGTGCCCCGACGGCGCTGTCCCGGGGGTCTGTCTTGCTGACGCAGTGTCGTCGCTATCCCAGGGCTCCCATGAGGCTGCGGAGTCCCCAAGGAGGAGCCAGCTGAGTCATATGCACTTGCGTCTTCAGACACCTGCCTGGGAGCAGCCAGACTCACGCTGGATGGCCACCACCTGCAGGGCCTGCCCGGGCGTGAGTCAGTGCCGATGACGCTCGCTGCTGTCCCTGGGAGCCACGGCCTCCCTCTGACTGTGACAAAACATGAGTTCAGTGGTCTCTGCACGCGGGGCCTCTGGCGGCAGCTCTGACCTCCCCGTGCTACCTCCGCCTTCCCCCCTGGGTGCCCAGGGGTCCTCAAGCCGCACTCAGTGCCACATGTCACTGTCACCAGTGTCTGACAACACTGGTGTCAACCCGCGGGGGCAGGTTGCAGAGGAACCCGCAAGAGCCGAGTGTGGGCCTGGGAGACGGCTGCAGGCCTGGGTGCCCTTCCCCTGCCCGGGGCTGCGCTGCCCCCGCCTGTGCTCTGGGAAAGCCTCTGCCTAAGCTCGGCCTCCGCTGCCCTTCTGCCCTGTCTCCGGTCCACGGCACTGAGTGGGTGCACGTGGTGGCGAGGAGGGAGAGAGAGACGTGTGTGTTGTGTGCACGCGTGTGTGTGCACGTGTGCGTGTGTGTGTGCATGTGCCCAAGTGCCCCAGGGAGAGGGGCACCTCTAGGGGTGCACAGGCTGGACTGTGAGGGGTTGCCTTAACGCACTCACCCCAACAGGGGCCCCTGCAGAGACACCTGCCTCCTCTCTCTCCGAAGCAGAGAGCTCCTGGCCTTGGCCCTGTCCTGGTGACCCCCAGCCCTGACGCATCCCTGGTGACAGGGAGCCGCGCCTCAGCAGCAGGGACCTCGCCTGAGCTCCCCTCTCCACAGTCCCCCTGCCCTGAGTCACCAGAACCGCCTTCCCGCTCTCCCCTCTCTGCCATCCTCCGTCCCCAGCAGACCCCAGCCACCAGGGAGGGGGCGCTCCTCCAGCATGTCACCAGGCCCAGGTGGGACGGGGAGCAGCAGGTGGGGGCCAGTAGGAGGAGGCATTGCCTTCTCAAAGCCAGGGGTCCCCTGTCCCCCTTTGTCCAGGCCAGAGGGGCTAGATTCAAGGGCTCCCCAGGACTGGGCAGGGAAACTGAGTCTCACTCGGGGCTTAGGGAGAACTTGTCCACCCTCTGATGTCCCAGACAATGCACAAGAGACATGAGAGGTGGCAGATTCCTGTTTACATCTGAGTGTCACCAAAGACAACAATCGGCTGAACAGGCGGTGGCCTCGCCATCACCCAAGAGGGGCTACCGCGTTGCCGTGCGCTGACTACAGGTCTGACGTCACACTCACACTCCCACACTGAGACCAGGGGCTGCCAGGGAGGCGAGGACCCCTCTGCTTGCTGGACACAGACTCAGCCCCCAGGTCCAGCCCACCGGGGCGGCTGCGGGGACCTGGGCCTCAGGCGGGGGCAGGCTCACCTGGCAGCTGCCGGGGGGTGAGCTCCGTGGGGTCCTGCAGGCTGATGAAGAGGAGGAGGCCCGCAGCTCCGAACAGCAGGACGGACGAGAACATGCAGGCCAGCCGCATGGTTCCGGGGTGCAGGGTCATCCGGGGCTCTCTCCGGGCTCACCTCGTGGGTGTGGGAGGCACGTTCTTCCCTCATCGTCCACACCAGGCATCCATCAGGCCGAGGTCTGCAGGGCAGAGGGGAGACAGTCATCACCGAATTGCAAGGGAGGCCCCAGTCACTGCAGTGACCCAAGCACAGTCCCCGGAGCCCCCCGCCCTCCGCAGGTTACTCAGGTGTGTCCCTCCCACCTGTTCAAGCCCAGGGAAGCCGAGGGAAGCCCCACTGGCACCTATGCCTGGGACACCAACTTCCTGCCAGGGTCTTCTGGATCTGTACCCTGGTAAAAACCACGGCATGAGACACTTTCTGGCCCTGCCTGGAGGGACCCAAGGGGACCCCCGAGACCCACAGCCGGCGACCAGTAGCTGCACCCCCTGCAGTGTCCAGGCTCTCTGAGCCTCCAAGCAAATGCATGTGCTCCCCATATGGGGGTCCAGGTACAGGTAGGAAGCTGGGTGTTCATCCCCCCAACAACTGGCCCAGGGGACAGAGAAGCCCCGGATCTGCCCCTGCCTGGGTCCTCCTACAGGAGTCAGGGGACGAGGGTCTCCAGGGATCAGGAGGTTTTGAGAAGGAGCCTCCCAGGCCTGGAGGACATTTGTGCCCAGACTGATGCCCCCTCTCCCCACCAGCCAGGGCTGTCCTCCCTGGCAGATGACGGATGGGCCGGCAGGATCGAGGCCCCACTGGACGGTCACACCGGTGGGACCCGAAGCTCTGGCTGGATCACAGCTGTCCCTGCTCTCAGGGCCCCTGGCCTGGGGCAACATCCCTCCTGGTGCTGCGGACAGACACCTGCTGCTCCAGCCACTGCAGACCCAGAGCACGCCCAGGTGACCCGCCCCACCCTGGTTCCTCCTAAAGCAGAGCAGAAGAATTCCTGACACCCCACATTCCAGCCAGTGAGCCCAAGAGGGCAGGCTGAAGATCGCAATGGGGCACCCCAAGGCCATTTGCCCCAATGCAGGACGCTCCTGCCACAGGCGGGGCATGGGCGGCGTACGGACGGGGCGCGCAGGCAGCAGGTCTCCTAGGACCTCCCCTCTGCAGCAGGGTCGCTCTTGTCTCCTGCACCCGCTCCACCGGCCCAGGCCAGGGAAACATCCTCTTTCCACCCAGGGAGCCCTGGGGCGGGGGGACCTTCCTCCACCCCGACACTGAGCTGTGCCCCAGGGAGGTAAGGCGACGTGGGCAGCTCCCAGCAGCCTCTGCGACCACAGAGGGATGGCTGCTCAGGTGTCAGACTGGAGGTGCTGCCCAGCGCAAGGACGATTCCTGGCCAGGTGACCGCAGCACGTCACTCAGGGCGCTGACCTGTCACCTGCACCTGGCCCTGGGGCAGGACGCCCCACCGCCGTCTCTCGGTGTCCAGGGGCAGGAAGCGAGGAAAAGAGGTGCCCTGCCCCCTCCCCTGCCCAGAATAAAATCCCCAAGCACTAGATCATTTCTGAGAAAAGCTCAGGGGCTGAGGAGTGTGAATCGCAGGTTTGGGTTTCTCCCCTCTGCAGTCGCTGTAATTATTTTTTCACTCAGTTAACTTTAATTAACCCGCTCCAGGCCTCTCCGCGCCGGGGACGCACCGCGCTGGGCTCTCCGGGCCGTGCCGGGCAGGTAGTTCCCATGACCTCCGGCTTTTCTGTCCCGGAGGCGGCCCCGGGCTGGGTGCATTTTGTCTCTGACGCTGGCTCGGGGGCTCCAGGCCACCCCGACCTCACTGCGCCAGCCCCCGCCACAGAGAAAGACTGGGGCTTCCTTCCGTCAACGGGGCCACCCCTGCCCTGCTCGCAGAGGGTGGAAATGGGCAAATGGGCAGCCACGTGTCCCCAAAGGCTCAGATCCGAGGCCCTTGGGTGCCTGCCCTGGATGGGGGGGGTCCTAGGGGTCTGGCTCATTGCAAAGATGTGGATGCAGCAGCACGGACTCCAGGCCTCACTGAAGGACCAGGTCTGCTGCCCACCGCGATGCCCGAGGTCCCCAGCATGTCCCTCAGCGAGGACAGGACTGCACCGTGCAGGTCCTGGGCGGAGGGAGCGGCGGATGGGGGCGGCAGAGCTGCTCTCTCCGCAACTCACTCTGCGAAGCCCGGGCCGTCGGGGAAACAGCGGGAAGAGTGGAAAGGACATTGCACACCGGCACGGGGGACGAGGCTCTCAGGGGGGGATCAGGGGGCAGCTCAAGGCCTCTCAGAGCAGCCACCGCCACATGGACACGCTCACACACGCACCTTGCCTGTGGATGCGAGCCAGTGTGTGTGCACTGACACAGATACACACGTGTGCCCGGGTGCAGCTGGTGGGCGCCTGCGCACACACCCCGTCCGAGGTCCCGGCCAAGGCCCCTTCGGCAAAGAGACTGCCGGGAAGCCCTGAGTGCGCGGGCCGTGGCGTGGGCACCCTGCCGGCAGCCACGCCCGCCTCCTGAGCCACCTGAGTGGGCTCCGACAACAGGACATTTTGTGAGAGGGAGAGAGGGGTGGACCGAGGAAGGGGGGAAGAAAGGACGAGTTCACGGCTAGCACGTAGAGCTGCCTGGTAAGTGGCTAATACACCATCACCCGGTGTCGGCCCAAAGACGCCACGTGGTGGACAAAGAGGCTCAGGGACCATGTGTGATCACGGTCCGGCTTGGTCAGCAGCTGGGGCTGCGGAGGTGGCCACAGCAGAGCTGGTCTGCCCGACCTCTCCCCAGTTGTCACGCGGCTGCTACTGAGGACTACACAGGACCAGCCTGTGCAAGAGCCAGACCCCGTCTCTACTAAACACAGAAAAATTAGCCAGGGACATCGTGGCCCGTGCCTGTAGTCCCAGCTACGCAGGAGGCCAAGGCAGGAGGATCGCTTGAGCCCAGGAGTTTGAGGTTGCTGTGAGCTATGATGACGCCACTGCACTCTACTACCTGGGTGACAGAGCAAGACTCTGTCTCAAAAAAAAAGGACTAAATGTGTCCTGCAGCCACCACCGGTCCTCACTGGTTTCCGAACCTGCCCAAACCCAACACAATCTGCAGAGCCAGGCTCTGGCCATCCACGTGCCTGGGGGCAGGGATGAGGACCACGTCCTCACCCCTAAATCTGGGGGACGGGAGGACACAGCCCCAGGACTGAGCATCGGCTGTTCTCACTTCTCCTTTCAAAGACCCTGCCCTTTGCTGGCCCGGAGAGAACACGAGCACCCTCTCCACCCCCAGCGAACCTGCTATTCAAGCCACATGTGGCCTCTCCTGTCCAGCCCCCAAGCCCCAGATCCCAGCCTTTCCCTCAGGGACCTCTCACCAGGGGCCATCTGTCCAGCTGACCCCCTGCTCCGTGCAAACGGGAATCAAAGGTCGGCACGCCTCCCCTCCCGCGTGACGGCCCAAGGCGGGGCCGACACCCGGGACCCCGCGGGAACCTCCTTTCCCCAAAGGTGGGGGCAGAGGGAGGTCACAGACAGACCACCAGGCGTTCCAGAGAGTTCGTACCACTGATCTCCTATTGTTTTCCGCAGGGTCCTATTCTTCAAAGTCACATGCTATTGTCAAGGCAATGGGGAGAGGCTGGTCCAAAGGCTGTTTGTCTCCCTCTCCCGGGAGTCCAGCTGCTGCCTGGAGAGTGGACATCACCATCTGTCACGGGCCCGGCCGCCCGGGGTGGGGGTGGGGCAGGCACAGACACAGGCCTCGGCTCCCACCTGGGACTGTCCCGTCCCCACCGCAGACCACTCCACACGCAGCTCCGATGACAACGGCAAAACCTCCCTCACCTCCCTGCGTCCCTTCCCAGACCAACAGACAACGAGAAAATTCCAATTACTGGGGCCAGCGCAGGGGGAGGGTTATGGCAAGCAAAATAAACAGCCCCCCTGAGTTTCCAGCGGCCCCTGCCCGCCCCCCAATTCCACGTGATTCCTAATCCTCCCGGCAGCTTCGCTCCCCGAGGCCTGAATGGCGTCACCAATTTTTACTTTAAGGGGGGGGGGGGAAGATCCAATTAATCTTGAAAACACCTCTTGGGACATACAGGCCAGGGCTGAGGGTTCCTCCTATTTCCTTATGTATTTGATTTGAAAATTTGTCTCTTTGGAGAAACTCACTCCAGGGTACAAGCAAGGGCTTGGGAATTCGGCCAAAACGCACGCACCTCTGGTGGCGCCGGGCGGCAGGCGGGCGGACGGACGCACGGACGGCTCCAAGGACACGCTCGGCTGCGGCTGCTGCCAGGCCTGGACGCTGGCCCGGAGGATCCCCTCTGGCTGTGGGACCGGCCCCCTCGCCCCGCGGCAGGCAGCATGGGTGCACCCACGTGGCCAGCAGACCCCGGCCCCGGAAAAGTTCTCTGTCCGGCCAGTCTCCTCTTCCCGTGGGCAGAGAGAACAATGACGTCCCTCCCGGCTGAGGGCTCCAGGAGAAGCTGCTCGTTGGGAGAGAGGCTGCTATGGCAACTTGAGAATGGAGCCAGGCACTGCCGCCACCTTGAATCCGGCACCGTGCCTTCTGCCGCGGCGACGCCAGAGGGGACCGGCGCTCCCCGGCTCTGCCTCCCTGGCGCCGGCACTGGCGCCTGACCCCCGGCTCCCCTCCTTGGCCTCCTGGCCCCTCGGAGCTCGTCTGCTGCTCACCGAGCGGAGCGCACAGCCCCGTCCCCCGAGAGCACCACCTCCATCTGTTTGTCAGACTAGTTCTTCCGTGTGCGCGGCTCCTGCTTACTTCTGAGATGGGGCTCTTCTCGATTTCAGCTCATTAAAATCCTGCAGCTAATTAAAACTGCTCTAATGGCAGCAGCGGCGGCAGCAAACTCTGGGACGAGTCCCTCCAGTTTTTATGCGTAGGCATAAAGTTGCAAGGCTCTGCAAGGATGACGGATGGCCACGAGTGCTGGGCTCCGAGGCGGGGCTGCGGACGCAGGATCGCTTATGCCCGCAACGCTGGGGCCTGCGAAGCGCTGGCCTGGGTCCTGAAGTCCCTGGGACCCAGCCTGGGCACACGCAGGTCCTCAGGGCCACACTCTGCTCCTGGGGGAGGCGATTCTGCCATCCTGTCCCCTGTTACCAGGCAGGATTCTCTGCGCACCCCCCTCCACGCTCTCTGCAGGGGAGAGAAAGGGCATCCAACCAGGCTCAGACGGCCCCAAAGCCTTCTCACTCCTGCTCCAGTAGGACCACCGCAGCCTAGCCCGCCACCACTGCGTGCACAGAGAGGGGCTACGAGCCCAGGAGATGCCTGCAGACACACAGCTGTGGCAAGGGAGTCCTGAGAACCTCCTCTAAGAGCCACAGGCCACCACGTCCTCGACCGCTGGCTGTTAGGAGGAGAACCGCACTGTGGTCACCATCTCCGCCCAGGACTTCTCCCATGCTGAGGACATTTGACGCATGGCGCAGGGCAGTGGACGGTAATTCTGCAGGAAGGGAAACTGAGTCCCTCTTCACCCCCACCCAGGCAGAGTCTGGAATGCTGACTCAGCACCCCGAGTCCCTTGACCGTGTGAGTGAGCCGCACTTTGTGGGCAGCGTTCACGGCCTGACGCAGACTGGGCACCTGGGGAGCAGGGCGGGTCCCTCCTCTGTGCATTCCCGGCGCCGAGCACGGCGCCTGGCACAGGCAGCGTGATCGATGCCCCTGCTGCACGGAGCATGCGCACGAGCCGACAGATGGGAGTGTTCGGGGCACCTGGAGAGAGGCGCTCCATGAACCTAGAATTTTTAAAAGGCCATTTATGTTTCCGGGAGCTGTGGGTTTGTTCTGAGCAGGCCTGGGTTGCAATTGGGTACAAAGTGGAGCCCGCTCCCAAGAGGGCAGAAGAGGCAAGAAAGTGGGGAACCCAGGAGAGCCTGTCTGCTGGAAAATGTGCGACACACACTCCCCAGCAGGACGCCCCTTCTGTACCCTCATGTGGGCACGACAGACTTCAGATCACAGGGCCCGAAGACTAATATACTCTTAAAACGGTAATCGCTGATCCTGCCTCTATATAGACACGTATACTGACATGTGTAATAGATACACGAATGTACAAGTCATTTAGATGCCATAAAACCGATCACACCCGGACCTTTCGCATATCGCATGATGCTAGGAATCCCCCAGACGAAATTCCGGCTTGCATGTGTGGATCGACAGGCAATGAAAGCAACACATGCTACAACATGGGTGACCCTTGAGGACGTTACGTTAAGCAAAACAAGCCGGTCGCAGAGGGACAGGTAATGTGTGACTCCGCTCGTATGAACAGAGAGTCATAGAGACAGAAAGTGGAACGCAGGTCACTGGGGCTGGAAGGAGGAACAGGGAACTATTATTTAATGAATACTGGGTCTCAGTTTGGGACAGTTTAGGGCGATGACAACATCCTGGAGATGGATAGAGCTGAGTGCTGCACAACAACGTGGACGTATTTAACGTCGCTGCACTGCACACTTAAAAATGGTTAAGCTGGTACATTTTATGTTATGCATATTTTTTACAACAATGAAAAATAAAAAAGCAATGAAAACAGCCCGAGCAAAGCAGCCGGATGTCACCACCAGATAGACACCAGGCTCAGCGTGGCAGCCCAACTTCTGCCCCACTAATCTGCGTCTCATCCTCGGGACTTGATTTTCCTCATTGCAGAATCCGTGCTCACCCCAAACCCCCACTGCAGATGTGTTCTTGAGTTCCCTGCAGCTCTGGTGTGGGTCAAATGTCTTGGGAAACAGAAAGGCACCTTGTGAGTTCTATCTGCATGAGGCAACTTTCAAGCAGAGCAGGTGGCCCTCTGGCAAGGGTGTCCTTCACCCGTACTTGCCACTTGTCCCTCACCACGGATCTGGGTCACTGCCGGGCCGTGGCCTCAGGAAGGCTGCCCGGGGTGGGGGGTTGCCCCAGAGTTCTGCACCCTGGGAAGTGCTGTTCCAGGGAAGGCTGGGCCCTGTGGACCACGTGAACCCTGCCAAGCTGTTCCTCTTCGTGACAACTCTGTCCTTGTTTGAGGGATCAAAGACCTCGCTGCAAGTGTCAAGCCGGAAACTGTATCCTCAATTCTTCCTGATCTGTGAAGCCCTGTTCCCCTGGGGCCTGCCTGGCTGAGGTGAGTCCCGCTGAACCTACTCCCTGCTGGGGACCTTTCGTGGGAGCTCCCACGCCTCGCCTAGCTGGGACCGGGCCCCCTTAAAGCACGGAAATTGTTTGAAGGCGGAAACCTAACAGAGCTAATGATCAGGATCCCACAGTATCTACAGTCATCATTTTCATGCAAAAATCTTTCACTGTAAAAGAACGTAAGAGAGCAACATGGGGATCCTTGTGGGTATGGAAACTTCCTCTTCCTCAGCTGTGTTAATGTCAATATCCTGTACAATATCCTGTATTTGTTGTAACACTGTTACAACAAAACGATAGTTTTGCCCAATGTTACTATTAGGGGACTGGGTTCAACAGGGTACACGCATTACTTCTGACAACTGCCTGTGAATACATAATTATCTCAAAATAAAAAGTGTAACTAAAAAAAAAAAAAATCAAGAACTTAAAAATAAAAGTTACTGGCCTTTCAGCTCATGCATAATGGAGGCAAATTCTAATGTCATGCACGTAAATAATAGATAACTATTTCCACGGAGCAGCGCCAGCCCCTCTTGTAGAAGAAACGTTTTAAAGTTAAGGGACTATGCCTTTAATAGGAAAATTTGATGTGTTAGCAACTACTGGTTGATCTTTGTGCATTTTTCAATTGCAAATTGCACTTTAAAAATGCAAACAATTATTAATATTGATTCGGACTAAAACAATATTGAATTTCAATATATTTCCAAGCTCTTTTATGAATTACCCTGTGGATACATGGTGATTATGATAAAAGAGTATTTGCATGCTCAATTTCTTTTCAGCGAGGAACCTTGAAGAGGGCTGACGTGATCCATGGATAATGAACTTCACAGGGACAGGCTCGGCTCCAGAGTCGTCAGCCGGCCTCTCCCATTTAGCCAAGGTGCAGACTTTCAGGGCCACCTTCCTCGCCGCGCTTTTTCCGAATCGATATACAGAGCACAGGTGACGAACACCTGCTCGAGGCCTGGAATGGAATTTTGAGTCGCCGTTTTTAGGGGAAGGAAAGGAAAGGAACAGATATTTATCATGCTTTGTTAATGTTCCAGGCACGACTCTGGATACTACATAAACATCCCATTTCGCTTTCACACAATAACCCTTTGAAGTGAAAATCATTATCTTTATTTGTCATTGGCTTGGTTCTCCTCAAGGAGATGCAGAAGTAGGGGGTGCAGGGTGCTTGGGAAGGACCAACTCCTGAGAAGGGAGAAGGGAGGAGGCTGAAGTGGGAGGAGAGCAGGAGCACGAGTGGACGTTGCCTGCCCGGGTGTCCTGCAGCGGGCAGACGTGGCTGGACCTTTACGTCTCCACCGTGCTGGGTGTGGGATGCCCAGAGAAGGGCAAGATCTCGGAGGAGGCAGTTTTGCCGCAGCCGAAGCAGATCCTGATGGAGCTGATGGCTCGAGAGTAACTGCTGACCACATGTCCCCTGGGTGGTCAGCAGATCCTTCCTGGAGGGAGGATCTGGGCAGTGTTATCTCCAAGCCCACCACTGTCTTACAAAGGATGAAATGAAGATGCAGAGAGGCTCAATTTGGCCAAGCTCACACAGTAAATAAGGGCCGTCCCAGATCTGTCTGACTCAAATCCTGCCGCTCTCCACCCCAGCCACACTTTTCCCAAGCAAAAGCTGAGATCAGACTGTCCTGACCTTCAGTGATGGAGACACGAAGGTTTGAAAGTCTCCCGAGGAACACGCGGGAAGTTTGGCTGCGTAAGCAAATAACACTCACCTCCCCTCCTGCACCGACTCCCTGCACCACGCACGCTTGCCGGAGTGTGCACACGCGTGCGTGGTGCACACACAGACATACGCTTCCTGGCAATCACCTCCTTGCTGATGGAAGGTGGGATATGGATTATTTGCGTTCAAGGCTCCCTGGACGGCGCAGCCTGGAGAGCATCTTCCCGCAGCAGAGCCGCGGGGTCTTGCCAAGAGCAGCCTCGGATGGATGCCGCTGCGTGGCCAGCCTCCTTTCACTTTCGGCAAGCACTGAGCTACTCACATTTTCCAGCTGCTCTGGCATCCACAGCCACAGCAGGGAAAATTACAGGGAGGAAAAAATTGCATATTTACTTCTCAAAATTGAAAGTCGGGGTATAATATGGACACAAAAGAGTGTGTGAGTAAACCCGGGATGGCCTGGCCCCCGGCGGGGAGCGGCTGCCTCCAAGCTGCGCGAGGCAGCCCACGGGCAGAGGAGGAGAGCGTGGCGCACGGGCTGGCGTCCTTCCAGGGAATCCCTCTCCCTGCGGCTGGCACAAAGAGGCCCCAGAGGACTTGCCTTTGTGTTCCCAGCTGCCAACAGCACCTGGCACAGAGTAGGTGCTCGAGCAATGTGTGGCGAGCAAAGAGGAATTAGGAAGAGGGGGTGGCGGGGAAAGAAGGCCGTGTCCTCCCAGCTGGGGTGACGTGGAGTCCCGCAGGTGTGTTCTGTGGATCACGTGCATGGCCATCCCCTTTGGAGGCAGGCTGGCCTCTCTAAGCGGGCTCCAAGGTGACCCCCTACATTCCCAACCCACACCAGTCCAGCACGGTTTTCCCTGGAGATCAACTCAGAACGGCCTAGTCTCTTCCCATCTGAGGGCTCCAAGGCTGAGAATATGGCAGAACTATCAAGTCTCCTGGCCTTATCCTGGTTGCTCTGTGGAAAGACAGGTCTCTCTCGGGCCACCAGGATGCAGCCAGGACTCTGAGGGACCTGCAAGCTCTGATGAGCAGCTACGCACGAGACAGGAGCCTGTGTCCTTCACCAGCCTCTGCCCCGGGTCTCCTTCCAGCTGACATCCCGTGTTCCAAGTCTCCCCGACCCCACTGACCTGTTGGTGCTCCCCTCTTTCCCCAAAGGGTGCTGGGAAGTCAGAAGTGTGGGCTCCCCCCCCCCAATCATTCCAGTGCTGACTCAGCCTTCTGAACACGTGTCCCGTCTGTCTTTGGCAGGGCCTCGGTGTGCCTCTGCTTCAGCACCCCTGGCCTGGACAGCTCCCCTCTCTCCGCACCAGTCCTGTAGTTCCTTTGTGATGGATCGCTCCTCTGCTCAAAACCTTCCAAGGCCTGCCCCCTTCCCGCCCCCAGCACCCAATGGCCCAAGTTCAAATGTCTCAGCATGACCCATGAGGTCCCTAAGGATCCAGTGTCACCTCCCACCATTTCCTGATGGCCCAGGTGAGGCGACCCCTGGGTGCTTCTGGAGTCCCCAGGCTCTCCCCCCACACACAGGCAACCGTGAAAAGGTATCGTAGGGAAGAGAGTGCTCAGCAGGAAGTGTTTTCCCTGGGAGACCTTGGGCATTGTCAGGCACATCTTTGACTTTCAGTTTTCCTAACCAGTAAGTAGGTCCCTGGTGGGCAGATACACAGGGCACTGGGGATAGTCCCGCTGTGGTAGGACGCTGTCCTGGGGTGGAGGGAGGAGGCTCAGGACAGGTGGGGCGGCTGCTGGGTCCCAGTCCTCTGTTTGCAGGCTGCACGTTCTTCCACAGTGGGGCTCGCCTTCTTCCCAAATGGCTTTGCTGACTTCTTTGCTTACCCTGAACAACACCCGTGGGGCTCTGTTTTCCACCCCAGTCCTCCCCCACCTGAGCCTCTTTTCTACCGCCCTGAGTCCTGGATGTCCTCATCACTCAGCCTCAAGGACAGAGGCAGAAAAGCTGTAAACACGCACGGTCCCTGCGCATGGGGCTCCCTGGCATCTGTTTGCCAGGCCGGGGCAGGCGGGCCAAGGACGTAGGTAGCACTCAGTGAACTGGAAGCATCTCAAGGCAAAACAGCACCCACACAGGCACCCACACTTGTGCCCTGGGCCACCCCATCGACTGTTGAGCCCTGATTTCTTACATGCTTGGTGAAAAGAGGGAAGAAGGCATGCATTTTCCTAATGGGACCCAAAGTGCCAGCCACTGGTCTTTAGTGAGCACCTGTTGGAAGCAGCTTCCTGAAATAACCAGATGACATTTTTACAGTAAAAATGTTTTAAATGACACATCCAATGACCAGATCCAGCAGATCCAGACCTTCAGATCTTTCAGCTTGGAAACCTGGATTTTTAACCTGAAATTTCCTGATTCTCAAATTGGCAAGCAATGCACATTTAAAAAACCTACTTGAGCCAGTCAAAAGCCATGTCGGAGAGCTGGATTTGGTCTGGGGTCCCCCCGTTGGCACCTCTGCCGTGAAAGTATAGCCTAGATTTGAGAAAGGGATATGACCCCTGGACATAAACCATGCTCAGGGGTTCGAGGAATTTTGTGCAAAATCAGCGGAGGGGAGACCGAGTCGGCTGGTGGGAGCAGAGGCGGCGGCAGCCTCGCTGGTCGGAGCTGGTTCCTACAGCTCGGCGACCAGACGGCACTTGCACGTGGTTGTTTGAGCCACCCAGTCTGTTGTGCTTCATTCCGGCAGCCCCATCTGACCAACACAGCCCCCGACCTGCAGGGCAGCCTCCTCAGTGGGACGGGAAGGACGCTGGGGTGTTGCCAGGAAACCAGCTCTTGCCCGGTTCAATAGTTGACATCAACCGTGTGCGACAGTGTCAGACCACGCATGCATTTGACATGAGCCCTGTGTCAGCCAGCACGTGCTTGGAGGCGAGTAACAGAAGACCCCGCTCGGTGGCAACGCCAAGGCTCGACAGTGTCACTGGGGAGCCAGGTCCTTCCTGTGGCTCTGCTCCTCTGTCCTTGGGGCAGGTTTTATCCTCAGGTGGTGGCCATGTGTCCCCTCCCTAGTGTGTCCTACTCACCGAGCTGGAGAGGAGCTGACCCCACCCCCAGCTCTCAGGAGGGCAGTCCCGTCCCGCTGGTCCCAGTCCCTTTCCCTCCATGGCCCAATGGCTACAGCCGCAGTCCCAGCTACAGGCGTCCTCGTACGTCCAGCAGGAGAGAGGGAGCCCCGTCCCCAACTGTGGAACAAAACTCCTGGACCCTGAGTCAACAGAACCTCCCGAGCCAGTGCCTGGGGCTGAGGGGGTGGCCCCTGCTGGTGGCTGCAGGCCTGGGCACTGGAACTGGTGGGATGGGACCTGCCTGCCCAGGAGCTCAGTGAGTAGGAGACACCAGGTGACGGCCACCAAAACCACTACACATTCTGTCCTTTCCTCCTGGGTGGGCACGTGTGCATGCACGTGGGAGCGTGCAGACGTGTCTCTGCGGCACTGTCCTGCGTATCTGTGAGCCCGGGTGAGCACACGCTGAGTGGACACGTGTGCACACATGTGTGTTTCCGAACCTCCATTCCTCTCTGCCCATGGTCACCAGCTGAGAGCAGTCCGGCCTCAGCCAGGACACCGCCAGCCCCTGGCCACCGAGAGAATGACCCCGGTGAGCCCTGAGCCCTCAGCCCAGCTCAGTGGCTCTTCCCCCCAGCAGCTGCTCCTTCCGGACAGAAGAGAACAAGGCTCCCTTTCCCACCCAGCCTGGAGGGGAGGCGGTGGGAGGGTGGCCTGGGGGTGGCGGGGGACTCAGGAGTGGCAGCCCGGCAGGGCCATCTGCCATCTGTGCCTCCCGCTCCGCTCCCCCATCCCCCGCTCCGCCTCGGGGTGCATCACTCTGGCAACCCCTGGGAATTGGAAGCTAATTTTCCACGATCATTAGTGATGGAAAGACCTCAGGTTCTGCCTTTAATTAAAGTCAAACGTGGCGCTGAGGAGAAACGCCGCATGCAGCCATCCTCTTCTCGCTTGTAAAAGCCATGTGCAAATAATTAGGCGAGGTACGGGAGCCATGATTAAAAATTTCACAGACCCCTCATTAGCCGAGCAGTGTGCACAGAGAGGGGACCGAGTCCTCCCCCCATGTCAGCGGCAGCTCCTGCAGATGGTTAAGTGGGGCTGGGGGGAGCGGCGGGCCACGCCCAGGTGACAGTGCACCTGGCAATGAGCCGGCGGGGTTCCTGCCTCCCCAGCCGGCCACGCAACTGCCCGCTGGGGCCAGGGCTCCCGGGGCGAGGTGGGTGAATCCCCCATCTCTCCATCCCGGGGCCCAAATCTCACAGCCTGCCCCGGCCCCGGCCCTGATTCGTGCACAGGTGGGACACACTGACGCGAGGGGGGGAGAGTCTCAGCTTGAGGCTGGGGACCCCCCAGCTGCACACCACTGGAGCAGTGTGCCCAGGACGGGGGGGGGGGGCTCAGCAGACCCCTTCTCTCTCCTGGCAACTGCGCGTCCCAAGGCCCCTCGACCCCTTCCACACACACGCATGTCCCCAGGCCTGGTGGCCACTGTGCAGGGAGTGACCCACCTGAAGACAAAGGCCCCAGACAGGACACCCACGCTCACCCCATAAACACCCTCTCGGCCCCAGCTTGTCAGCACCTCCACGACGGGGCGGGGGCGGGGACGGCAGGGAAATGTGTCTGATCCCCGGGTTCCAGACACCCTTTCCGGCCCCCTCCCCACCCCTGGCCCCACCCAGGGTCCCCGGCTCCAGCCCCCGGTCCCCGCAGACGTCTGGTGCACCTCACGTCCCTATCGATCCTGCCAGGCAAGTCACCACAGGCATAATCTCCACTGGCTTATTGACATTTGCAAATGAATATTCACTCGTCCCAATCGTGGCCACTAGTTTTCCGTCTGCCCTGATCAATGGTTCTGCTCAGAGAGGGCCAGGCTCACCAGAGGCATTGATCGACGTCTGCGAAGCCGCCCGGTGTGGGGGACCAGATGTGTCCTCCCGGCCACGGGGCCCAGCCGCCGGCCAGCTCACCCCGCCACAGCCCCCAGCCCAGGACAGTCCCGATCCCGGATGGTCTCCATCTGGTTTCTCACCTTGCCCCCACACGCCCCCGCCCTGCCCTCTCCCCTCCCGCCCCTCCGCATCCTCCCTGCCGCCCACACACCTGCCCAAGGACCTGCCCTCTCGGCCACCGACACACACACAGGACACGAAGATGAATCGACGCTTTTCAAATGGGGAAGGGGATCATTCCGCTTCCATAAACCACATGTGAGTTTTACTTTTTGACCCTGTTTGATTTTTAAAAATTCATTATGAGACATGTCAGATACACTGTACAGATATAAAGTATAAAGTATAACCAGTGCATTCACCACTCAGCTTAAAGAATAAAACAATCGCCAGTATTTGGAGACCCCTTTGCACCCCTTCCTATTGCTTTCCCTTCCTCCTCGCCGGAGGTAAGCCACTCGTGCAGTAAATATTTAATGAGCACCTACTACATGCCTGGCACGATTCCAGGCAATTGGGATCCATCAGTTGAACAAAACAAAGATTCTGCCCTCATAGAATCATGCTCCAACCAGGAGAGAGACAGACAACACAATAAACACAATAAATCAGTAAATGACATATGACATTAGAGAGTGATGCACACTGAGGAGAAAAAAAAAAAAACAGCATGGTAAGTTTGAGGCTACAGGCGGGTGTCAGGACCTAGGCATGTGGGAAGAGGCCTCACTGAGAAGGTGACGTCTGATCTACGAGGATACATAAGGAAGAGCCTGTGCAAAGGCCCTGGGGTCGGGGTACTCCTGATACCTAGTGTGTCTGGAGAGAACTGAGCATAGGAGATAGGGCCAGAGAGGTCCCTGGGGGACAGTATATGGCCTGAAGTCCTTGCAGTGACTCCGAGTGAGACAGGAGCAGGGTGATGACATCCTCCGACCTGGATTTCAGCAGGAGCCCTCTGGCCATGCAGGTAGGCCAGGGCAGGAACAGGAAGAGCAGGGAAGAGGCCCCGAGAGACGTCGCAGCCGCGACTTGGAAATCTGTGCATACCCTTCTCATGTGAAAATTGGTGCTTTTAGAAGAAGGCTTTATTTTGATGTTGCAAATTACATGTTTTTCACTTTGATGCTGGGATATCAATGCGTCTCGGGTCCACCTGCCGGCCGTGAGCTTTTCTGGCGTGGATGTTCCGGATCCTAAAAAAAACCGTAAATCTCTCTTCTCCTCGGGCCCGGCCCCTCCTCTGCTTCTTTTCATATCCGGAAGCTCCGGAAACCTGGCTGCTCAGTATGTGAGTGAGGTAGAAGTGGAATAATGGAACACACAGTGGTGACTGGGAGGAGGACCCTGGAGCTGCCAGGATGCCTGGGTCCAAACTCAGGCCCCACCATGGACCAGTTGTGACACTCTGGGCAAGTTACTTAACCTCTCTGTGCCTCAGTTTTCTCATCTGCAAAATGGGAGCTATCATGTCTTGTGGCTACCGTTCAAGGTTGTTATAAGGAGTAGACGGGCAACGAGAGTGGGAGCAACACCTGGCACACAGGAAGTGTGGATCGTGTTAGCGACCGCTCTGGGGAAGAGGAACTTAGCTTCCCCACGTGCTCCTCTCTCAGGCAGTTCCATCAACCTGGAGTTGGCAAGGGCTGAATGCCCAAAGGAAATGGGAGCTGTGGAAGCTTCCAACAGAGGTTTCCAGGAAATGTCTCAGGAGCTCAGGTTGCAGGCAGACCTACAGAAAAACGTGTGTCTTCCAGGAAACTGGCCCTTCAGCACTTCATCAGGGAAGGAAAGTGAGCGGCCGTTCTTGGCAGGGTGCCTCTGCAGCCAGCGCTGGCCCCGGGCCGCACCTCCGGCGTGTGCCGTGACAAGCCATGGCGCTGCTATTTATTTTTAAGTTCTGCGTTTGCAAAACTATTTTGATCACGTCTGCAGAGGATGCCAAGCGCCATTCAGAACGATCAATTTTGAAAGTTGGATGCAGCCGGGTTTTTTCCCCTGATCATTAAAAACATGGTCACCTTCGGCCATAAACTCACCAAGCACCTCTGACAATTTCAGTTCAGATCAGAAGAACCCGGCGTGCGATTTTAACGCATGGGTCTTCAACTGCACAGGATCAGGAAAACACCGTGGCGTTCAATGCGCTGGGGTTCTGTTTTTTGTGGGTTTTTTGTTGTTTTGGGTTTTTTCTTTTTCCTTTTCTTTCTTTTTACATCATTAATTACTTTGCTAGCAAGGTTGAAGTCGTCTTTCAAAAACTGGCAAAATGCTAGACGCTGGCGCTTGGCAAGGAAAGATGGAATATACTCTGAAAATATTTGTAAGGTTTCTCCTTTTATTCACACACAGAGACACAGAAACACACACAAGCCTTGTCTTGGATTCATCATTGCTGGAACACCCATCATGGAAATCTAATATTATTTTTCAATTCAGCTCGTTTACTTCGAATAAATTTGACTCCAGCTCCAAGACAATTTTATTGGTTAGTCTCCAAGGCTTAAGAAAACAGCATTTTCTCGATGGCAGCATCTTCAACCATGCCCTGCACACACATCTAAGTACTCATGCCTGGATTCCTTCGTCATCCGTTCGCCACAACCCACAGCCAGACAATGGAGTTGACTTTTTGCAAAATGCGAAGCCTGCCCTCCCTGCCCGAGCCACTGCTTTGGCACTTCACGAAGAAGTCCTCCAGAAACCGCCTTCTCGGTTTCTTCCTCCCCGAGCCAAGCTCCGTCTGCCCTCACCGCGGGTTTCCCGGGAGTGTTCCAAGAAGGTGAGGCTACGTCTCCGTGCGGACTGCGAGGGTTTTTGCACAGATGGGTGGCAGGCGTCTTGGAGCCCAATGAGGTGTTTCGTTCCTAATTTCTCTCATGTGAAGCAAAGAATGGCGCTTTGCAGGAAGAAACAAAAACCACAGGTTTTAGAATGCATTTCACAAGATCTCGGTCCAACGTTATTTAAGGCACGAGGGTGGCTTCGCGCTGCCGCTCACAATTGGCCGGCAGCTCAAGGAAGGTGCGCTCCATCTTTGCGGTAGACGAAAGCCCATCCTTGCTGCGAGCCTCGGGCATCATATTTGGCCACCCCAAAAGGACAGATCAAGCAAAAACCAGAGTCCGGATGCTGCATTTTGGTCTGCAGATGGCGGTTTGACCCGTGACCGGCAGGAGAGAGCGGCGTGGCGGGTCAGGCATCCATTTGATACACATGCCCGGGCTCCAAGGAGCAGAAACGTGTCTGTGGGTCCCTTTAGCACAGAAAGCCACGAGCATGGCATACCGGTGCCCGTAGCTGATGGAAACGACCCTGCTTTGCAGACCCTTTGATTCCCAGCTTGTCGTCTGTTACGATCAAATTTCCACTCTTGGAAAGGATAAAATTGAAGACGTAACACAAGTAAGTTTTCTGAGGCTCACAAGGCCCAGTTTTGTGCTACCCGGTTGTAAATACAAAAGTCAAACTAGTCCTCAAAGCATATCCTCACCTTCACACAGAGAACACGCGTGTTTACGATCTGGAATGGGAACCGCAGTACCAATGGCAACATAAATGTACAATGTCGGTCCCATAACATGCCTGGCGGTCACAGAGCAAAACCTCAAAACCCCCAAATCTCTTTCACTGGAAATTCTGCAGAGCCCTAACTGCCAGGAAAATGCTGAAAAGTCTTACCTTCTATAGCTCGATTATAAAAATATAATTTCAGACTGGGCGTGGTGGCTCACGACTCTAATCCTAGCACTCTGGGAGGCCGAGGCGGGAGGATCGCTCAAGGTCAGGAGTTCGAGACCAGCCTGAGCAAGAGCAAGACCCCATCTCTACTAAAAATAGAAAGAAATTAATTGGCCAACTAAAAATATATAGAAAAAATTAGCCGGGCATGGTGGCGCATGCCTGTAGTCCCAGCT
>CAUYPO010013718.1:0-30047 GCA_963574435.1 Cheirogaleus major
TGGGGCAGTCATAATTTATCATCATCTCTCACCTGAATGATGCAAACCCCTGCCAGTTTCAAAGGTCCCACACTCTAATGCATCCTACACAATGCAGTTTTTCCCTCTTAAACACAGGTCAGCTCATACTGTCACCGTTCCATGAACCCCTATGTGATTTTTATAAACCTCTCCCTTAACAAACTAGTTGACCCTTTGAATTGTTTCCCAGAAATGATGGACTCCTGGCTTCAAGTGACTCTCCTGCCTCAGCCTCCCAAAGTGCTGGGATTATAGGCATGAGCCACCACACCTGGCCAGAAATGATGGATTTTCCACAAGACAAAGGAGTTGAGATTCTGGAGGCCTCAGGGCTGACTTCCTGAGGCCAAGATTCACCATCCCCACAACCTGCCCCCAATGCACCCAGCCCCTTGTGAGATAACACCAAGACCTGTCCCAAGGCGTGTTGGCTCCTCCCTTAAAAGCCCATGATATCCCTTAGTTGGGGAGATGGATTTGGGGTAGCTTCTCCCATTCTCTCAACAAGACATGTGTTGTATAAACATTTCTTTCTTCCTTGGAAATACTCATTGTCTCAACAATTGGATCTTTGTGTGATGAGTAACTAGACCCAGACTGAAACCCCCTTAAGGTTTTGACAACAATAACATATTTACTATTTAATATGCTAAGATATAGTGGTTCTCCATGAGACAGCTAAATAAAATTCAACTCCTCAGCATGGCTCTGAAGGCTCTTTTTAGTGTGGTCCTGACCAAACCTTCTTGTTTCCTCTGGTCACTTCCTTTCTTGTCTTCCCAAGAGCGGATGGTCTAATCCTATCTATGTTGTGTCAAACCTCCTCGTTTCTTCTCATATTATTCCCTCCATTCCTCAACCCTGACTCTGACTTTCTCGTTGGGTCTATCTCAAATGTCACCTACCCTGTAAAAAGCCTCCTCAACTCCTTCCAGACGCAGGTCTCCTGAGCAGTGATTTTTCAACCTGGGCTACACATTAAAATCACCTGGAGAGGTTTTTAAAAATGCTGATGTCTAGACTAGTTAAATCAGAATAATGTGTGGTGCATAATAAGTTCTTAATGAGCATTTTTAAGCAATCAACCTATTCAATAGAAATGAGAATTGATTTTTAAAAAAGCAATAATGGAATGTACCTTAATAACTTTTGGAATAGTTTTGATATGTACTTGCACTGTTTGTTTCTGATGGTAAGGGCTATTAATGATAATGGATAATATTATTTATTCATCTTAAAGGAATTGTTACATGGAAAAATTCATTAATCATGATAAGGCATTTTATCCATGTGCAGTGTTAACTAAAAGGTCATAGTCATTAAGAAGGATAACTCAGAGAGCAGTTTTTCTTTTGTAGGAAATTAATGAATGAGGCTTTTGGAAAGAAACATTAATTGATATATACAAAAACTCTCATGCTCTTCAAAAGGTAATTGGCCTAAAGAATAAAAGTATTATTTGGATATAATTGGTAACATTTTGGATCTTTGCTATTTCCATTACTTTGATACTCCCTTGAAGTATACTACATAACTATCCTTTTCTCGCTAATCAGATCAGGGATATAACCTGACAAGTCTACTCATTTGGCAGCGTGTGAGAATTATCCCCAAGGGGCTTCACGCTTGCTATTTATTTAGTTTCTGCCTTGGCTCAGGGGCTCACATTCTGGGATTCCACTTTCAAAGGAGCCAGAAGTAGCTGACAAAGGAGGTGATATCACCTCATCACTCACAGAGATTTCCCTTCTCTTTAAGAAGCAGTTTTTTCTTAGAGTTCCTGTGGTGGGGACCCAAGTGACAGTCCTATTACAGAGACTTAGGAAAGATGCCATGAGAGAAATTTGCTGCACCAGGGCATAGGTATATGTGGTTGTCTTGAACAGATTTGACCTGTCAGGGAGCATTGCTACAAATTTGTCCATTCTTTCGAAGGAAACTGAAGGAGACATCAGAATCCGTACAAACAAACCTTGAATTAAACTTTGGGACATAGGTCTGGTTTTGTTTTGTTTTTTCCTCTTACTGATTCTGATCAGTGAACCTAAGTGAATCACTTCTTTTAATGTAGAAGAGAAAAGAAAGATGAGGGGATGTTTTAAGGGCCTATGAGGAATAAATATGAAAGTTGTATATGACTCTCATGCTTTAAAAGATTTCTAACAAATTATGATACTTAAGTTTGGCTGCAACTTCATGCACATGAATGGATGTTTTGGGATGGGCTCGAGTCAACAGAAAAGATAAGTGTGTTGGTTCAAGAAGGGTAGTTCCTTGGCTATCTCTTTAGCATTGATAATTTAAATAATTGGTTGTCTTCATTGCTTAGCATGAGTATTGTTCTTCTGTTATGTATCATATTGATAAAATCACTGAGAGAATGAACATAGAGTATCAAGCAAGTCCTTGTGGGTATTTTTCAATTAAAATGCAGGTCTAAACTCATTTGAAAGCACTGTTGCTTGCATCTTGCATCAATTTGCATGTAATCAATTCAGTCTTAATGGTAACACTCCCAGCTAATCACCTTCTTTTTAGATAGAAAATTATATTATTGGGAATATATGTGGGTACCAAGAATTTACTGAAGAAATTAGACATATGTTCATAATACAGTATGTAAATATTCAAGAAATATTACATAATTATTCTCAGGTCTTCAAATACTTCTCACATTCTGTCTGAATAGAAACATACCAATACTATTCATTAGTCCCACTTTAAAAGCTATTGATATTATTATGTATTATACTGACTCTAAATGTAAAGCTCCATATGCACCATATGTTATCTCAGCTGTAACATATGGTATATACATGATATACATATAGTGTATATTTAAATACAGCTCAGTGCTGTATTTACAGGAACATTTTATTTGACAGATAAACAAATACTTGCATATCAAGTAATGTTGAAAATATTTATGAACCGTAAAACTGTTCATAAAATTTTCAATAAATTTTAGGCCTTTACAAAACAAATGCTAGTAAATATAAAAGTATAGTACCTGTAGATCTATTTTAGGAGTTTTATAATACTGGAAAAATATATGTGGCTAGTAGCTGTATTTGGACTATAAGCCATTGTTGGTTTTTGTCCTGAAGTGTAAAATGTATCTGAGTAAAACTATCCCATGATTCAGAAAAATATCTACATATTGACATGCAACATTTTATTCCCTGAGACAATTTAAGTTAAACTTTGAGATACAAGAATCCAGATATTCTTTTTCATTATACATTTTATTGGGATACTCAAACTAATGTGGTCTTTTGCATGGCCATCTGCTCCCAGATTTGGGGCTGGCTTGAGGGAAGAGTTGATCTTATTTAATTATCTATCAGTACTCTCTGGATAGTGAATATATTCTCAAAAATAAAAAAAAAAAATCTAAAATCTAAGTATGAACCATTCCTTGACGGGGGCTGGAAATATCTGGAACAATACCCAGCAGTGCTGAACCAAGAGCAGATGGGAAGAAATTACCTGGAGCTTGGTCACAACAAATTAAGAGATGGTGGGAGTTCAGCTAAGGGAGCAGAACATTGCCATTTCTAATTCTCTGAGGCACATGATGAGATCCAATTCACATGCCTTCACCTTGAAGTTCTGCCTTCTAAATGATTATCTTTCTAAGATGATTCTGTGAGACAGTTGAAGATTCAGAATGCAGCGCAGCCTTACGATACAGTAGCCTCCCCTTTATCCAGAGGGGATGCATTCCAAGCTCCCTAGTGGATGCTTGGGACTTCACATAGTACTGAACCATATATATACACTACCTTTTTTCCTATACATCCATACCTACGATCAAGTTGAGTTTATAAATGAGGTACCTAAGAGATTAACAACAATAGCTATTAATGATAATAAAATAGAACAATTATAACAATATGCCAGCATCACTCCCCTTGTGCATTGGGACCATTGTAAAGTCAAATAAGGGTAACTTGAACACAAGAACTGCGATACAGTGACAAGCGGGTGGGCTCCTAAGTGACCCACAAGCGGGGAATGTCTACAGTGTGGTGACGCTGGACAAAGGGCGAATTCACCTCCCAGGTGCGACAGAGGGACAGGGAGAGATTTCATCATGTTACTCAGAATGGTATGCAGTTGAAAACTTATGAATCGTTTATTTTTGGAATTTTCCATTTAATATTTTTGGACTGTGGTTGACTGAGAGCAGCTGAGATTTTGGAAATTGACCCCGCTGATAAGGGGAGCTACTGTAATTAAAACAAATACAACATGAAATTTAGAACTGGATAACTGACCTGTTATTTTTGATTTTTCTTACGGCGAAAGAAAATACTTGCTGAGGTTGTATCACTGCAGTATTTTTGACGCCTTTATTGAAATATTAACCTCCCATAAGTAAAGGGTCCTTTTAAAAAAGCTCTCATATGGAATTTTATTTCCTCTAGTAAAAGTAATAGAAATTTAATTTTAGATATAGGCCTCTGCTGGTTAATTTAAAACCAGTTAATTTTCATCTCTAGCAAGTCCTACGTTTTCTAAATTTATCTTACAATGCTTTTTTAAAAGTAGGCTTTATTTGATGTCCATAATAAATTGCCTTAGTGTGTTATCATTTAATTAACTCGAAATAAGTACACTCTGTGTCACGTTGTCCTTTCAAAGCCAGAGAACCATAAAGCTTGCGGGGTTTGTGTACACATGTTTTCTCAAGATTCCAGATTCATTTAAATAGCATTCATGACACTGTTAGCCACTTTGAATTTTTATATAAAAATAAAGAAATGCAAAGTCAAGTTTAAACAAACTTATTAAAGCGTATGTAGTAAAGAAGCCAAACAGATCAGACTTCTCTGAAGTCATACTATTTGTTTTCTCTCATTTTCATCACAAGACATCTTAGGTTACTCAAAAGTATGTCACTCTTATTTTCAAACAAATGCCTTTGTCACCGTATGCCAGAACCCAACTAAAAATTGAATACAGCTGCATGCAGACATTGTCTTCAAATGCTATACAGCATGCCAAATATTTAAGTCTTTCTCTCAATTAACCCCTCACCTCCAGCCCAAGTCCTGCCCTAGCCGGAACAAAAGCCTCAGGTGACAGTCTGTGTTCTTTTATAGGACACAGAGATTGTGAAATGCTTTTGGCACCGTAGTCACATGCAGAGTTATGAACCTTTTTTTCACACACTGAGGCTTTCCTTGAACTAATTTGGACAATTAATCCTAAAGCTGCACAGATCAGCAATAATCCAACATTAGTGCTAAATCAGGATACAAAAAATAATGCTGAACGTCCATTAAGCACTTTAGTACCAACATAATGCAATACTAATAGTACTAAAATGTGACCTTGGGTGTCACTCCTAAGTAAATCAAAACCCTTGCATATGAACCCTCCTTAGGAGACATAAAGTGTATATTTCTCTTAGATGCAGAAGAAAAAATTGGAATATTTACTAATACACTGAAACAACCAGAGGAAATATAAGAAATAATTTTGAAAACAATGCCTTCAAAATTAGATAGCACTTTGCCTCTTTCTGATTATATCTGACACATAACTGCACCTGTGAATTTTTCTCTCAAAATTTAAAAAATTATCTTTTGATATAAATGAAAAGGTTTTTTTTCCTTTAAATTAAGGGATCATGGTAGATTCTAAAATACAGAAATATAAAACAATCTATTATGTAGAACAGGGAAATTTATCTTCGACTCATATGCTTTTGGCTTATCCAAAGCAACCATCATAGAAGATTCCAAGTTATCTAAAGGAGGGGCTTGGAAACTATGGCCAGTTTTTGAGCTATAAGAGTAGACTCTGTTGCCTGCAAATTCTAAAATACTTCCTACATGTCCCTTTCCATAAAAAGTTTGCCAATCCCTGAACTAAAGGATTCAGAAATAGGCAAGATTTCTGACTTTGTATGAAACAAGATTGAAATCTAAAAACCAAAGGGAATTTATGCATGCTGCATAAGAAATGGAATGCCTAAAAAACAGAAAACAGGGCTCAGCCAAGTGAAAATGCGACAGCCGATCCGAATTGTGGACCAAATTGTTTGGTTGAGGTCTGCATGTGTCTCACAACACATGGAAATTCGTGTTTAGAATGTGGTGCCTACAGCTACTTCAGTGGACAGGGGGTGCTTTATCACAATACTTGAAAGTAAAGTGTGTAACTTCATAGGCAAATAGGGCTTGATGGTTAAAAACTTGAGATCTACTTGAGCTAGACAGTTCAAGTTCCATCTCCACCATTCATCAGCGTTATATATTAGGTAAGTTTGTTGACCTTCTAAGCCTTAGTCTCCTTGTCTTTAAAATTATGATACTGAAAATAATAGTACCTTTATCAATGAGTTGATTAAAGAATTAAATAAATTAAGACAAGTGTTTACAACAGTATAATACATGCATGGTAAACCTCAGCCATCACTGTCTTAACTCAAAGCTTTCAAGATTTAAGGCTTCAGAATGTGGGGCTCTGAATTAGCAAAGACTTCAGAATTTTGAAAAACTAAGAGATGAAAATAACTTGAGAGCTCATCCAGCCCACCCCTTCATTTTCTAGACGAGGAAACTGAGGCAAAGGGACGGTGATTTGCTGAGCTGATCTGTTGTAGGTTTCACAGTGTAAATGCTCTTCCATATAAGATACACCAAAAGGGATTTTCTAATTTTCCTCTAGGTCCATTTGTGCTGACAGTTCATCAAGCACATTTTCTGTTCTGGAAATAATAGTTTAGACATCAAAATGATGTTATGGAAAAATAGAATAATTTTATGGAGAAAAGGGGAGCAGTGGATACTACAGGGATCAGGCTAAATCCGCCTGCTGTCTTTCATTCTGTCTCATGGAGATTCTGTGAATTCGGTTGGGGTCCAAGACTGAAGACTATAATATTGTTTTTCAGGTAATATTCTTTGGATATCATATTTTTCTGTTAAGAAGGAGAGTTTTAAAATGGATTTCTTGTGTTTAGGAGTCTGTTTAAGCTACCAGTTGCTGAACCTTGACATTAGTAATCTATTTCACTAAGACAGTCATACCGAGGTGGGTTTACTTATTTTATAGGAAATGCTTCTCATTGATGGTTTTAAAATCTTGCAATAAATCTATTCTGTTCTGAGCACTAATGTGTATGCTGGAGCTCAAGCACAAGCAGTTTTTGCTTAGAGTTAACTGGCTCTTCTAAAAGGAGAGCACTAGAATGAGACTGCTCTAGAGCTGGTCGTACCTGGAAATAATATATTAATATAAACCTGTTCAATGAACAAGGGGTTTTTACTTAAAGGAAGAAAGTCATGGTGGAAGAAAGGAAGAAAAGAAAGAAGGTAGAAGAAACAGAAGAGAACGAGGAGGCAGGCTAGCCTGGATCTTCTTTGGGTCAAACCCAGTGGGCAAGTCAGTTCTAGAGACCCCGAACCTCAACTAGACCAATGGGAAAACAACTACCTGGCCAAAGATGTTTGAAAGCAGTTGTTAATTTTACCACCCTGTTTTCTAAGGTATTTAACAGATTGCTGACTGGTCAGTATCAGGGAATTGTTCTGTTTTCATTCTCACATGTAAATCAATCAACTGAAAGAAGAAAGCACAAGCATTTAGTAGCATAAGGCTGTCTTATTTCGACAGCATTTTAGTTATAGGTTCAGGAGTAATTACTGAAATAAATCATCAATAGGTGGTGACAATATTGATTTTGTGTCAGCACCTGAGTAAACTATAACCCAGCCTCGGTCTGGAGCCATGTTCGTTGTCTTTTGTGCTTTATTTTTGAATTGCTGTCCAAAAAGGGCTTTTTAGCTTCCACATGAAATTGCCCACAGAGGTGCTTTTCCCAGGAAACCTCACTGTCCAAATCACCTCTCTCTCCCCAGCTCTCACCCTGAACAGTCTCCTTGGACCATTTTACTGCACTCTCTTAACTAGTGTGAAATGCTAATATGGATTGCTGTGATTTTCCAACAAAGCAAAAGGAAAATGTGATTACTGGTTAGAGGGTTCTGTATTAGCACTTGCTTCTGCTAATTTAAAAATAGGCTGGACTGCAGGAAAACCAATTTCCTCCCTTAACATTAGTTGGTTCTGCTGTTCTTTGTTTAATAAATATCCTCTGGGCCCAAACTAATGTGAATACGAGGAAGAGAATTGAGCTCTCATTCTATTAATGCAAACTCGAAATCTAGCCGGCTTTAATAGTTTTGAAGACCACCTTAAACTTGATCTTCACATCAAAATAAAACATGTTGCATGGGTTTATTTATTTATTTATTTTTGCTGGCTGGCTCAGATAGAAAATCTCCTTCCATGGTCTGAATTTATTAAAGGTAAGTCAAGTAACTTTGAATGGTAGGGCACTGAATCAGGATAATCTAGCTTTAAATAAACTCTGATTAAATAGTTTTTGCTTCATGCCAAGAAATGGTGCTCTGGATGATAACAAAAGGCAGATAATGAAGCAGAACATATAAACCCAAGCTTCTACATTTGCAGAATCACAAATCTCCATTTCATTTACTTGTGTCTTAAATTTTGATGATGACTAATTATAGGTATATTCTAGAAAAATAACTCTTCGCATTTCTCTTGAATTGTGCTACATATTTTGAATAAACATTTCTGACTTTTCTAGTTCAAAATACAGATTCTTTGTGTCTTAAATTTTGATGACTAGTTATATGTATATTCTAGAAAAATAACTCTTCTCATTTTTCTTGAATTGTGCTACATATTTTAAATAAACATTTCTGACTTGTCTAGTTCAAAATACAGATTCCTTTCTAATTTTCAGCTACTATTAATATTTCGCCTCTGTTGATACATATATAAGCAAAGCCCTCGTTCTCCCCAGCTCTATGCTTTAACCCCTGGTCAATCATTCCCCATGCATTCTACCATGTCACCATGTATTTGCTTCTACTCTCCTCCAGGATTTTCAGAGCATCAAAGAAAACTTCAATGCTAATAATTATATCATTTTGGCATTTGTATATCACTTGACATTCTACTAAATTGTTATTACCTCATTTGAAAGAAGTATCATTACCTGTATTTTACCAATAAAGAAACTGAGTTTCAAGGAATTAAGTTATGTGATCAAGATCAAATATTTCTTAAACAGCAGAGATAATTCTTGAATTCTTGCTTTTTACTCCATAGCTTTCACTCTTCCACTATAACAAATAAAGGGCTTTTTGATTATAAATGTTTTCCAGGTTTCTTCAGCCCTTTCACCTTTCCTGTTGAGTGCTCTTCTGCTGAGATCAGGTGCCCCTTTTCCCAAGTTTAATTGTGTGTGTTTGGGTTGCCAGGAATACACCTGTTTCTCGCAGATAAATCCCCATACAACACATATACATGCATTTTTGAACCCTTGCCCAGAATGAATCTTTAAGAATGGTTGCTCTTGTAATGGATGTTATATGCGACAGCACCTAGAAGATTTTATATGTTTTAATCCAGCACAGTGCCTTGTACACAGAAAACATTCACTTAGTGTTTGCAGAATGAATTGGTGAATGTACATTGAAAAGTCTCTGACATGCCATCAAAACATTTCTAAGCCTTCTCTAGGGGGTGGGAGGCTAATGTAAATGTGAGTGCAAAACTCAGCAAATGTCAACAGGCTATAAATAATCACTTGGTCTATCAGTGCAGGGAATTTACATATACAGACATTTCCTTTGATGAATGCTAAAGCTCATAATGAAAAGGAACACGCATTTAGAAAAATTAAACATCAGAATGAATACAGTGAAAAAACCATGGGTTTTGGATCAAAGGCCTGGCTTTCTGTCTCAGCTCTGCCAGTTTCCTCAAATAAGTTATTGAATATTTCTGAGCTCCGGTTTCCTCATTTTAAAACAGGTTTAATAACATCTCCCTCCCATGATTACTGTGAGGATCAAATGCGATGGCGTCTGCATAGTGTCTTTGGACACACAATAGGCACTGTATAAATGTCACTTCTATCCTTTTTTGTAAGTCATGAGGGTATTATTCAAGTTTTACTTTTGAAGAATTGACAAGCTGCTGAATTGTTTCAAATATTAAATTCTCCATAAGCATAACAGATCGCAAATTTGGAAACTTTTAAAGAAACATCATTTTAGATTTATTTTACAACACCGATACTTCTTAAACTCTGATCTGGGCAGAAACAGGACTTTGCCCAGTTGAAATCCTTTGACGCATAGTCATTTGTCTAAAGTCCAGGGGTCCTCAAACTTTTTAAATAGGGGGCCAGTTCACTGTCCCTCAGACAGTTGGAGGGCCGGACTATAGTTTGAAAAAAACTATGAACAAATTCCTGTGCACACTGCACATATCTTGTTTTGAAGTAAAAAAACAAACGGGCAAAAACACCCGCTTGTGGAGTGCGGGCCATAGTTTGAGGACGCCTGGCTAAACCCTAAGCAAGGCTCTTAAGACAATGAGAAAAAGAATAAGATGCGGTCCCTTTTATCAGAAGTTCAGTTTGAAGGGGTGAGGGGCACACATGTAAGCATTCAAAGACAACAAGAGTAGATAAATGTGGCGCAGAAGTACAAGCAGGGTGAGAAAGAGTGGAAGTCACTAAGGCTGGGAGCATTGTGGATGGTATCTCAGAGGTTGTAACATTTGAACTACTCTAGAAATTCATTTACACTTTTTTCCACCTGCATAAAAATGTTGGAGGTGAGTATCAAACGGTGTGATACATTCCAGGCCCCAGGATGGCCCTGCCTTTGACGCTGAAATGCTTCGTTGTTGCCCTGACCTCTTGCATGGGCTTTAGGCTTCCTTCTGTAGCCCCCTTGGCCAGTGTTGTGTCTCTGCTGTGAAACAGCTCCTACTGTCAAGTGAAAGGCTGCTGCCTGATTCCCTCCCCTGCAGCAAGTGAATATGACTTACCAGTTCTAGTTTAATAAGGTTTACTCTTCAATCCTGACCCCAGATAGATCTCATCTACCTGTCTTCTATTCCTGAGATACGTCAACTCAGAGATATTAGTTCCGATCTACACCTGGGGAGATCTCACTCCTGCAGAGTAAGTTGCCTGAACTAATGCAGGAAAATAGCATCAAGGGACAAAAAGTTGAGAGCTGAAAGTTACTGCTTAATGACAACAGTAAAAACAACAATAATAAGAGGAGAAGCAGGCTATGCTTAGTGCCTACTGTGTCTCAGGCAATATTCTGTCGACATTTATATACATACTTCAAATTAAATTCTTACTACACCATGATATAGGTATTATTACCACATTTTTTAGCTGAGAAAGGTTGGTCCAGAGTAGGACCAGGAACTGAACACAAACATCTGTCTGATTCCAAGGTCTGTGAGCCTAGTTTTAACCATGGCATGTTCTGCTCCCAGGTTCTTATCCAATCTCCAACCATTCATTTCATATTTTTATTTTATGGTATTTTTAAGACTTGCTCAATAGCCAGTTTATGTCTTTGTCAACAGTTCCACAGTTTTGAGGATCTCCTGTTTTGAGGATCTCCTGTTCTACACTTATCAAAATTTATGAGTGTGAGGCTTCCAGTCACTCAAATTTCTCCTCCAAGTTCCTCTGTGCTTGAGGATCCCAAATTCTTTTTTAGTCTGTTGAGTGAAGCAAGGGCTGCCTATACATGCACCTTTAACAATATACAGTTCTGATAATTAAATACCCCATATTGCGAGTGGACCATTATACTGTGAGCATCTTGAGAGCAGTGACTGGGAGAAAAGGAAGAAGGAAGGAAGGCAGACTAAACCACCGAGGCAGCAGGGGAGTTCTGTCCATTTGGTTCATCTGCTGATGGTCTAATTTTGCTTGCTGTGTTTAGAGACTTCATTGATTCAGCATTTGAGTAGAGTATTTTAGTTCTCAGAGTGACCTATCAGTTGAGATGCTTTAAAATGCATTTAAAAGAAAACCCTACGCAAAGGGTTTGGCTTAAAAAACAGGAAAGTGTAGAGGTAGGAGTAATTATGAGTCAGACACTTAATGATGTTACCAAGGCTCCAGTTTATTTCCATTTCTGTGCTCTGACTTGCAGAGAGTCAGCTTCATCCTAAGCCCGGCTTCCACTGTGTAAGCAGAGATGGCTGCAGCGGGTCTGAGCTTCACGTCCACACACCACGCAGTCCAGCAGGAGACATAACATTTTTCCAGCAGCTTCCTCAAGAAGAAGCTTTTAGATTTCTCCTCTTACATCTCCCTGACCTTAATTGGGTCATATGCTCTTTCTTAAACCATTTCTGTCCAGATCTGCCAGAGGAATGCCATGAGCTGATTGGCTTATATCAGGGTTATCTGAACCACTCGCAATGGTAAGGAGAATGGGGCTATCTGGATTGGTTTACACTAGCATGTGCCCACCCCTTCACTGAGGCTAGTGCTGTTTTATCCCAGAAGACATGAGCTTTGATATGGAGGTACTCAGAAAGGAATAAGAGGGTAGTGGGTACCAGGTAGACCACCCAACAACCCATAGCATCCACTTACAGAAAACAAATTAACCATCTCAATATAAGAAAATAATTATTTAGTCAATAATCTTGGTAACCAAAATGTGCGTCTGTCTCTAGGAAGAGCATTTTAAAACTCTCAACATGCCTATCAGTATATTGTTTGTGGTAAATGCTTTTTATATATGCAGTCCAATTCTCTCAAGTTTTTTTGTTTTGAGAAACAAATTCCCTCTGTTTCTCTTTTGGATTCTTCCCAGCAACTAGTAACAATGCCATTATTAACAAAGGAACATTTTTATATAAACTTCATTTTGGGTTTGAAAGCATTTGTCATTCACTCGTTTGACATATTTTTGAGCACCTAATATATGCATGATATTGTGCTAGGGCATGAGGGATATAGATAGAAAAGATATAGTGATTGAATTTAAAGAGCTCATAATTTAGCAAAGTTGAGAAGATGTGTTTTTAAATACAGATGGCCCCATTTAACTTTATGATAGTGCAAAAACTCATTGAGTAGGAACTGTACTTCGAGTATCCATACAACCATTCTCTTTTCACTTTTCAGTGCAATATTCAATACATTTCACTAGATATTCAGCACTTTTCTAAAATAAGCTTTGTGTTCAATGATTTTGCACAACTGTAGGGTAATATAAGTGTTCTGAGCATGCTTAAGGCAGGCTAGGCTAAACAATGATGCTTGGTAAGTTAGGTGTCTTAAATATTTTTTTGACTTAATGATATTTTCAATTTACAATGGGTTTATTGAGGTGTAATCCCGTCATAAGTCAAAAAGCATCTGTAGTAGTTATGAAGCAGAATTAGCACATATCTTAATGTTAGTACAAAGAACTCTGAAAGTCCATAAGTAGACAGAAAATTTTTGGCCATGCATACTGGACAAGAAAAATTTAAGATGGTAATCTTTCTGAAGGTGTGTACTAACCAACTAAACACTGAGTGTATACTCATTGGGAAGTGAGATAGACTGATATGGCTGAAGGAAGCAGCTTGATGAGAAATTTTAGATTGAGTCTGCCTATGTGTGTGTTGGGGGGGTGTACATGAAGTAGCTACAGTGAGTGAGTATATTAGGCTCCAACTAGGGAAACAGAAACCACTCTTTAAATTTAAAAAAAGAGTCAATCTAATGCAAACCCTTGTTTACACAGATATAAAAGACCGGAGAAGCCTAACATAGACACACTGATACAACCTGCAGATAAGCACAGCAGGAGGCTACTGGAACCTGTAGGAGAGAGAGACAGAGGACAACAGGTGTAGGGTAGCGGGGACCAGAGTCCTGGCTCACCCAGCAAAATCTGGAACCTTGGAGGACTTATCCAGGAGGCAAGTGGAGGGAGAGAAATACCCCTTTCCCCCTTCTCCGTCTTCCTCCAGTGCCCCCTTCATTGGCCCAAACTGCCAGAATCCAGCTGATGGGGGGCTGCTAGGAATGACCCTCAGAGTCAACAGGAACGTGCAAAGCTGCACCACAGAGCCTCTGCCAACAGCACCCTCTCTAATGGGTAGCTGAGGCCACCTCATGGATCGAAAGAGGGTGAAGGCGTAGATGGGCCATCCTGATCGGAGGCAGCATGTGTGGATTGAGGTGCAGCAAGATGAACTGGAGAAAAAGGTTCCTCAGTAATTGTTTAAATGTAATAGCGACCAAGAATGCTGATGTCCCCTCTGGGAGGGCAGACATCACTATGGGAGAGTCTGGAAGCAGAGCCAGAGCCTGCCATCTCAAAGAAACCAGACCATGAGTCTGACCCAAACACAATCATCATTTCACACTCTCATACACTCCCAACCTTAGTGTAGACTCTCTTGTCAATTCTGTGTCAAAATATGAAAGCGTATAGTAGTACATTTAATTACGTATTTATGGAGTCCAGGTTGGGTGGAGTTTTCCATTGAACCAAGCCAATGACTACGTTTCTCATTTGGGGCATAATCTCCGATCTCAAAACCAGCTTCCCTAGCATGGCAAGCTAATATAAGTCTTTAAATACAGCTGGAATATCAAACTCAATCCAAAAGGCCAAACTCTATTGTCTAATTCTGGTCATATTTCATAAAAATGGATACTATAAATACAGTGGGGAGAATGGAAGAGGGCAAGAGCAGATGATGCAATGCCTATAAAATAACCCAAGGGGACACAGAGAGTTCACATATCAGTGTCCGAGCCCCAACAATTGAACAGCTGTGTGCCTTCTCATCCCTGCCCCTGCCTAATCACTCAGGCTCCGTCTAATATTTCTTATCAGTCAGGTGATTTTAAGCCTCATCCAAAGATTAGTCTATTTCAACAGATTCTTTCAAATGACTACACTTGCTATAACGTCCTCAGAGAAGATGAATGTTTCTTCAAAACAATAACACTGCTTTTGGGGATGATGGTAACTACCTAATAATAGATCAGTCATATGACTGACTACATACACCAACTCTTCTCTTATGTCAGTAAAACAAAGAGGAATAAAAGAAGGAGCCTTTTCAATGAATACTTCATATGCTATAACTCACAGGAAATGAAACCCCTATTTATTCATCTCTTTTAGTGGCATGCATTTGTAAGTTGCCTGCCCTGTGGTTTATAAATTATTTTAAACTCTTACACTATTGCTCAAAAATATAAATGTGTGTGTTAATAGTGTAGACTGGGACTATGCTGCTGATAATACAAGGGAAATTTAACTAGCTTATAAATGTTAAAATGTAAAAGCAAAGGAAGTCTTGCTATTCATCTTCTCTGCAATATTCAGACATTCATGAAATTGAAAGTTAATGTACCAGGGACTTTCATTATCTGACCCATTCCATTCTATCTATTAGATTCTCAAAGCACTGGAGACAGAGGACCAATATGTCACCAACACAGGACTGGAAAGGTCACAAAAATGAAGCATCAGTAAAGCACTACTTCTGAATTAGATTTCACAGTGCTCAGCACAAAATCTGTTCCATGGACTAAGAATATTTGTAAGAATGGAACTGACAGCCAGACACAACTTGCAGGAAATTGAAAAGTATTTCTGGATTTAAAAAATTATGTTAAAACTATATTTATACACACAGGGAAAAGGGACTATTTTATATGCCCAATAAGGATAAGGAAAGAACCCTGCATTGGAACTACAAGGAAGTTTTACAGTCACAGAATTCACTAAAAAAATGATTTTGTCTTGTGAAACTACTCTTATTTCTTTCCTTACGCATTTAGTAGAATATTACGCAGGACTTGTAAAATCTATGTGGTTTTTGATACCTTTCCATAAATCACAGTCTAATGTATAATTTAGTGTGTTTATTATGGTTTTGCTGTTTTTACTGCCTGAAACACATAATCTTAATTCACTGAACAAAAATTAATCCACCAAAATCCATGATTTCTTTCAGCTCTCCAAATTTGAAATAATTCTGAATACTCAATTATTCAACAATCATATTTGTTGAGATTTTCTGCCTCCATGGTAATCAAAATTAGGTGCCACAAAAATGAAGAGGTAAGTATGAAATGGGGCTTTTCTGTAAATTAGCTACAGATACAGGAAAATTTGTAAAACGATAAAAAGAAACACAGTATAGCTGAGTGGTCGACAAGTCGTACAGAGTTACAGGAAGTCTCCAGAGGGGACAATTGTCAAGGCCTATTGGGGATGGATTGTCAACCAGTGGTCCCCAGATACTGAGATTTCAAGTTCAAATGATTTGAGAGACTAGCATTGAATCACCATCTTACTAATAAAATTAAAAACAATACTTCTGCTATTTAAAATCACTATTACTTTATTTTTCCAAAAGACAGTCAGTCTAACCTTAAAATTTTGAGAGAACATTATCTGAGAATAAAAATTATCAAATAAATTAAGCGTACTGACGAGCTCATGGCATTATTATCATTTTTTTCTTTTATTTTGAGGAAAATTCTTTTATGGACTAGAATTTAGGAGCCTTTGCTTAAAGTTAAGTGCTAAGTGTGTGTTACAATACAAAAATATGTAAGATAGTATTCCTGGCCACAGGAACTGACAGTGAAAGCAAATATTGATGTGATAAAGTCATTAGGTAGTGAAAAGTATTAATTATGCAGTAGACTACATACAAAAGTAATTAGAGCGATCAGGGAGCCCAGTGACCTAGGTCTGGAATGGGGTGTGACTTAGCTAGAGTGGAGGAGGGAAGGGACATTTTGGCAAAGGAAAGATTCGCAGTCGATGATAGTCTGGAAAGAATAAAGATGATGAGTGGGTGGGTGGTCAGGGGATGAGACAGATTGAAGGGACAGTGTTATGTTGTGGAATATTGGGGAAATTCTCCTAAATGCACTCATGTTCAGTAAAATCAATCGGAGTTAAGTAAACATAAAAAGACAAGGAAATTCACATCTTTTTTTTTTTTTTACAGCTCTGTCAATAAAAGGAGACAAATGCCAGTTTAGACAATAATATAAGTAAAATTTAATATGAACTCACTCCTGTCCCTAATACCTTAAAAGAGAATTTGTTAAACATTAAACTTTAAAAAAATCTTAAGAAAGGGAGAAAAATGTTACAAGAAAATTAAATTTACTTCTATATCTAAAATACTTTTATAAGTACCAGAGGCATAAATTATGTTTTTTTCTTTTTTTTATGACTGAATTATTTTCTCTCTTCCTTGCTTTTCCTACCATATCACACAATCTGACTTAAAATATTTTAATATTTGCATACTGATTTGACTGTTGAAATTCTACTAAAAGAAATTTTTTTTTTAAAAAAAGCTTCTTAAAAAATAAGGTATAAGATCATTTCTTCTAGGTTTTAATAAAAAAGAGATGAAAATCATAATTTTTTGAAATAAAGGAAGAAGTAGCCAGATGTTCTACCAAAAGAAAAGAGTCTTGCTCCAACAGTCCAAATGTCACTGGGCTATATGATGCCTTAAATGTCTTGGTCACTAAATTAAAAGAAAAATTCAGCTGGGAAATTCTGTGTGCACATTCATAGTTGCTCTCCTAAGTGATCGCCGTTCCATCCTAGATCACCTACATGTAATTAGCTGCTTACAAACACTCTGAAACATCAGCCGGTTTTCTCTTAACTGGCCTTTGGAATGAAGATCTTGTAAGATATCTTAAAAATAACTCTTTCTCTGTTTCCCTGAACACACGGCTTCCACATTTCCCAAGCCTACGGGTCTGTTTTAAATTCAAATGGAATCCAAGGATCTTGACAGAAGGGACCCCAGAGAGGACTTGTCCAATTGACAACAGAGAATCCAATAAGTCTTTTCATCTTAAGCCGTGAGATGTTATGTTGGGAGAAAAAGAGGAAAGCAGGAGCAGAGGGAATGCTAATAACCCGTGCAGCTTTGGGGAGAAAAAGTCTCCTTTTTCTGCTCCTCACCATTCATATTTGCTCAAATTTACCACCAAAACTTTAAAATTAGTAAGTGTGGTAGCTGTGCAAACAGGAAGGGAAGCTCGAGCTTGACAACTGGACCCACCTTTTCACTGGATTTGGAGCTTTGATATATTTATTCCATAATAAACATCTTTTTTTGTTTCATTTTTAAGATTAAAACAGTTTGCATTCAACTTCGCCTTCTTTTGTGACTTAGGGTTGTTTATTGAAAGACTAGGTATTTCGGTCAGATCTGGTTATTTTTAACTTTATCTCCACACCAGATCAAAAGAGAATTGTTTTTTTTTACATTTCTAGAGAAACCTCTATTCCTCTCACATGTGCCAGAGGGTGAAGCTTTTTGTGTTCGTAAGACGTACATAATTTCATACTTAAATAATTCTCTGGTACTCAGACTGTGTATTCCTTTGAGAAAAGTGCATTGTAAGGGTTAGAAGAGGTAACAAAAGGGAGGAAAACTGCCTAGCAAGAACCTATTTAACATGTTTCCTGTTACTCTTCTCAGTGACTGCTATTATGGTTTAATTAAATCTTCCTGACGAAATTCATTACAGCAAATCCTGGCTTAGTAAGGAAATAATAAATTCTGCTCATTCATAGTCTATTAGTTACTTTGCTTTTTAAGGAACCAGAATGATTTTTTTCCCCTTTCTTTCTTTTCCCTTATCTGGAAGACTTAAATGAAATCTTTCAAGTTGCAAAAGGGGAGCAAATAAAAACAGGTGGAAAACAGATAAACACAGTTTACCAATTGCCTGTCTGCCATAGCACTATCCTCTGCTCAATGAGAGAGCAAGGAGCTCACTGGGAAGGAGTAGAATACAAGGATGATGGTCTAAAACCCCTCCTGTCCTTTCTCTCTATCCCCATCACTGCTGTTGTAAATTCAAGCCATCATTTTTTTCTCTGTGATATTAACAAATCACTTCTACACTAATAGATCTCTTTGACCTCACTCTTGCAACTAATCTACCTCCACACAGCTTCCAGAATAAGCATCATCAAATATAAAATTTGTCATTCTTCTCTTGCTTAAAACTCTCGATAGTGTCCCATTATCTATGAAATAATAACATTTATAATAGAGCATCCAAGGCCCCCTATTATCTGGCAACTACTTAGATCACCAACCTTATTCTGCTTCAACTTCCCTTCCTGGCACAGCCCACCCTCAGCCAAAGTTCCAGCTGCCGAGGTAGAATCATCTACAGCTCCTCAGAATGAGAACCCTCAGGCAGACTCATACCATGGCTGCCCTGACATAAAGTGTTGACATCTCCATCCCTACCCAGCTGGGGAACATCCAGAAATTGTAGGGTGCTTGGTGGACCACTAAGAAAGGTTGCCTTATTGATCTATATGTGCGCACACACACACGTTACACCAACGTATATAATATCCATGTATATGTGTATATGGATATATTCATGTATGTATATGTGTGCACACTTATACTTTGGTGCCACGTTATTACCTACTAGATATTAGCAAAAATAAGCAAATATTTTGAAAAAAAATTATGAGAAAATTTGCCTCTCTCCTTGATAGGTATAATTGTGAGATCGGATACAGAAAGACTATGCCATGCATGAAGTCCAATGTTTATGAATTAGGAGAAGACCATTGGTCTATCTTAGCTGTAGAATAACACCCCGTCTAGCGGGCAGAGTTCCTCCTCCCCTTCTCGGGCACAGTTGCTAGATCACACTGCTGGAAATGGCTGGAGGCGGAGGCCCTGTCAACCTACTACAATTGCCCCACCGAGTTTGAGTTTTACGTATTCAGTTTATTGGAACTATGAGAGTAAATAGCCATATTAGTGAACTACTTCATATATAAAGCAGTACTTGCACTTGGCCTAAACTTAACTCTCTAACGTTGCAAGGGAAGTTGGTTCTCTCGTAATAACATTCCAGGATTAGATGGACAAATTTGTGTTCATCATATTCACATTCCTCATGGGTTTTAGACTTTGATCATAACTCCTTCAATTTTCATATGGAAGGGCTAAAGCCTTTCATTAATGGTTTAATCTATCCGCCTCTGGCATGCCTGGCTGGCTGCTATTCCCTTGAGCATTGGGGCTGCATTTATGGTACTTTTCTTCCTTCACCTTTCCTGGACTTTAAGGTTGTTATCTTCCCTTGAATTTAAGGTCCAGTGGCCAAAACTGCATGAAAACTACCATGTGTGGCCAAACCTTGCTTTTTATGCAAGGGCATGGCCATGGTTTGTTTGGTTTATCAGCCTTCCTGATGACTCAGATGGAGCATTTTGTTTTGTTTTGCATTTTAGGAAAAGAATCTGTATGATCCATTTCCAGAACTGATGAAATTTAATTCAGTTCAACTCAAGAAATATTGATTGAGCAATGACCATGAGCTCAACACTTGCATAACTATATATAAATAATAATTAAAATTCATCATTTTATACGCTTAGTAACGACTGAGGCATAGAACATAATATTAGTCTGGGCAGGATTTAGGAAATCAGCAGTTCCGCCAGTTTCAAAACTTCCTATAATCCAGGAAACATTTTCTTTAAATGAAAGCTCATTAGAATGCTCAGCACGTAAAAGTTGAGCTGCACTACTTGAAGTAGTTGTTCTGGAGACAAAAACACTTCTCGTGAGCCTTTTCCACTGTATTTACACACACATGCACAGAACACAGAGTTTTAAAATCTTGGCTTGGGCCCCACTATTTAATTTACAGAAAGGCAATTGAGGTGATGAATCAAGGTTACAGGTGAGTTAGCAGATTGTCTGACTCCTGGTCCAGTACAGCTTCCGCTATATTCCTGGTACTTACCTCTCATTGAAACTCACCTACATTTTTTTTGCCCACCCCTTGTAGTGGCATACTTCTCTATTGATTTACTGAGTTTATCATTTCACTATGCCTATATTTACTCTTCTGTCCTCTTCCCTTCCCTTCCTCCTCCTTCCTTCCTTATATATAAATATGGAGGAGATGAGTTTTTTTGCACCACCCCGTATTTGCTTAACTTTCTAAGACCTTAAATTGGCAGAAGGCTGACCTCAGGCTTCTAAGTTATGCCTCCACTCAATCAGACAAATCAATCTCTATTTGCACTCCGAGCTAATTTGTCATAAATGTATTCTGAATGCATTTACTTGTTCTAATTCCTTTAGCCCACCTCATTTTCCTACATTTCTTTCCCTGCTCGAGGAAGGTGATTTGATTAGGGTTTCTGTGAAAGCAGCCTGTGGTCTCTAAAGTCCCTTTGATATCCTTGTGGGTGTGGGATGATTGGCATTAATAATAGCCCTCTATTCAGCTCCTCCAGAGAATGTAGCAGCCTCTGAGGCTGCTGCAAAATCCACTGCTGCATGTTTTGAGACCTGCCAAGAAACAGAGGCATGCCAGCATACCTGCAGCCACCCAAGCATGACCCTGATGGATGAGGACACACACGACAGCTGATAGAACCATAACTATGTCACCCTGGTGAGCCCCAATTATCTGTTGCAGGGCAATAGCCCACTCTTCCCATGTGACCTGATTATAAGTGTCATATGACACAAGTGAATGATGAGCAAAGAACTTGGGCCACTTTAATCAAAAAGTTGTCAACTATTTTTATGCTGAAAGTTAATACAAGAGACAAAGAGACTAGACCCCAGATCAAAAATATTCAAGCTAATTTTTACATCGTCCTCATGATGCTTTGGTGTTGGAGCCCATGCCCTTCTTTGGAGTAAAGTGTATGTGAGGAAGTTGAAGAACCATAAGGAGAATATTCTGTAGCCTTGGAGGCTCCCAAGATTGATGCTGCCCTTTTAAAGAGAGCCTGCGGAGCTGGGCCAGACATCAGTTACACATCTTTCCCTTACAGTTTTGCATTATCACACATGATCATGCTGGTAATGCTAGCCACTGAGGATTACTTCGCCACACTCTAGGGTCAGACAAGGGAAGGGTGGTGAGAGAGAAAGAGACTAAAAATTGCTCTAATTTCCTAATCCAATGCATTGTGACCATCGAACTCAATATGAACCTATTCAGTGGAAGCCCCATCATGGGGCCACCTGTATTTCTAAAAGCACATTAAGTACAGTATTATCACAACTATCAACACACATATTTAAAAGAGACTTGTGGCATATTTTGTTCAAGTTCTCTGTTCCCTGAACAAAAATGTTGCCATGGAAACCTCTACCATAAGGCAGGCGTAGTTCTGCAAAGGACTATGGGCTGTGAAATCAGGTTCCCATGGAAACAGTTTTGTTTAAAGCCTGAAGAATCTTAAATACATGTGCCAATACATATTATTACCCAGCAGGATGCACAGGTGGGATTAATAAAGTCCAATATTTGCTCAACTAAAAGTTGTAATCATGGTAAAAATAAATGAATTAAAACCAGTTCCTATGGATAGTTTACATATACAGAGCTTGGAGTTGTAACACACACAAATAAGTAAATATATGTGAAGTACTAATAGATTGCTTTCTTTTATTAAATTCACAAGGCAGAGAAATCTTCACAAAAATTATGGGATTTTTAAAATTTGAAATATATCTTCAACTCATAATTCATGGATGAGATTTAATCGCTCAGGCTTACCAAAGGAAATTAAGATCCCACTACTCACCTGTAATAGAACCAATTATTATGGTGACCGAATAGGACAGGAAAAAATGTCAGGTTGATTCATCTATATTATGTGAGCTCATGCTAATAAATGTGCCAGTTGGGATATTTATGATAATTGCCATTTCTGTAGCCTCAAAACATCCATATAAATATGCCAAGGACCAAATTAAGAAAAGCTTTTCCCTTTATCTTTTACAAATAATCCAGAAAATAATGATCATTCATTAGAATAATATATTTCAGAAAGTGTGTAAAGAAGATACACTACAAAAGACAAAGATACTATCGCATGGAGCTGCTTCAGTAAGTTTTTAAAAGAAGAACTTTCTTATTCATTACCATTTCACATCTTCTAGTCCCATAAAACTTCAAAATAAAATTATTATAATAAGCACTATAGTTCATGCTCTATGAGGTCAGAGACTGTCTGGTTTTGCTCATCATTGCTTTGCACAGTGCCTGGAACACACTAGACATTCAATAAATATGCATTGAATGAATGAATGGAAGATATTAGCAATTAGGGTAAGAAAGGATCTTAGGTTACCAATGGTGTCTTTCACAAAATTACTGAATGTAAATAAAATTAGGGTGATTCAAATGAAATTTCCCCATTAATGTTTACATCTACATTTTAAATGTGTTATCATCCTTTTCGATTGTTTTTTATTACTATCAATTCCCAAACCCTCAGCAATTTTTTTCCTCCTCTTTTTTTCTCCAGCCATTTCATCAAGTAGTTAATGATGCACAATCAAACATTCAAATGTACCAGGAGATATGAGCACCTAAAGGAACCCTAGGACCTTTTTATAAAGTAAAAAATCTTCTTTTAAAATGCCATTAACCAGTTCCTAGTTTACCGGTTTTTGAGTTATTTTTCTTATATTAGGTATTTTTAGCATGGCAAGCCTGTAAACATTTGCATATTGAACTCTGATCTTATCTTCTAAAAAATTTTAAGTCATATTCCATAGGCTTTATCATAGGTCCCCAAAGATGCTCAAAATTAAGTCTTAGAATGTGACCACAGTTATCAAACTCATTTCCAAAATTTCATGCATTAAAATTAGGTCCTTAAAGGAGATCTATTTATCACAACTTTCCAAAGCAATATGTCAGCTGCAGCTTAAAGATACAGAATTCGAATGCTGGAAGACTACTCTGTGGTGACAAGGACTTTGAGGTGCCTACGTGTTGGAGACAGCCAGGCTCTGAGCACTGAGGAATTTCCATCTGGCTCTGATGATGGGCTGCACCGACATACCAGGATTCCTGCTTCACTGGAAGGCCTTGGATAAGTCAGAGTCCTCCCTGAGCCAAAATCTCTCATAATTTCAAATGGAAATAATAATAACTCCCAGCAAAGATGGGGTTATTTTTTTAAAAAATTTTTTTATTTCAGCATATTATGGGGATACAAATATTACAGCTATGTATATTGCCCATGTCCCCCTCCCCCCTTGAGGCAGAGCCTCAAGCATGACCATCCCCCAAACGTTGCACATTTCACTTATTATGTTTGTATATACCCATCCCCTCCTTCCCCCTCCCACCTGCCCAACACCCGACAAATGTTATTCCTATATGTCCACTTAGGTATTGATCCATTAATACCAATTTGCTGGTGAGTACATGTGGTGCTTGTTTTTCCATTCTTGAGATACTTCACTTAGTAGAATGAGTTCCAGCTGTATCCAGGAATATACAAGACGTGCTATATCACCACTGTTTCTTAAAGGTGACATTTGATCCAGCAATCCCATTACTGGGTATCTACCCAAAAGAACAAAAGTCACTGTATGAAAAAGACACCTGCACTCAAATGTTTATAGCAGCACAGTTCACAATTGCAAAGTTGTGGAAACAACCCAGGTGCCCATCAATACATGAGTGGATTAACAAAATGTGGTATATGTATACCATGGAGTACTTTTCAGCTTTAAGAAACAATGGTGCTATAACACCTCTTGTATACTCCTGGATACAGCTGGAACCTATTCTACTAAGTGAAGTATCTCAAGAATGGAAAAACAAGCACCACATGTACTCACTAGCAAATTGGTATTAACGGATCAACACCTAAGTGGACACATAGGAATAACATTTGTCAGGTGTCGGGCGGGTGGGAGGGGGGAGAAGGGGATGGGTATATGCAAACAAAATGAGTGAGATGTGCAACATTTGGGGGATGGTCATGCTTGAGGCTCTGCCTCGAGGGGGGAGGGGAGGCATGGGCAATATACATAACCGTAATATTTGTACCCCCATAATATGCTGAAATTAAAAAAAAGAATATATCAAAGTACATATCATGTAGTAAAAGTAAGTATTGTTTCATGAAACTTCTGGTTCAGAGGTGCCTATATGTGCATGTATATGTAAAGGATCACAATGCATAATGTATTTCTCCCTGTGGATTGCAGTCAAAAAAGCTGGAAGGCCTTTTTTGGTATCAGGATGTTACCACATGGATCCAAGGAATCCCTGCTATGCTGCAACAAAATCACCTAAATATTTTTTTTTTATTATTTCAGCATAATCTGGGGGTACAAATGTTAAGGTTACATACATTGCTATTGCCTTCCCTCCCCCCTCGAGTCAGAGCTTCAAGCGTGTCCATCCCCCCGACAATGCACATTGTACTTATAATGTATATATATAAACGCATCTCCTCCCTCCCCACCTGCCTGACACCGATGAATGTGTGGGTTTTGTTTTTTTTTTATAACATTTTGGTTAGATTTTATAACTTTGCCTTTACCTAGCAAAGGTTAGAGGTATGCCCTTCCCCTCCACACTGTTCGTCGCATCCCTCAGATGTGGGTCTATCCCCCCACGGCCCCCAGTCTCTGGTGAACACCACAACCCTTTGAGCACTATATTGATAATCGGTCAGTACCAATGTGATGGCAAGTACATGTGGAGCCCATTTTTCTGATCTTGTGTCACCTCACTTTGGATAGTGGGCTTAAGCTCAATCCAGGATAATATAAGTGGTGCTGTCTTGCTGTCGTTTCTTAGAATTGAGTAATATTCCATTGTAAACATATACCAAATTTGAATAATCCACTCATGAATTGACGGACACTTGGGTTGTTTCCACATCCTTGCAATAGTGAATTGTGCTGCCATAAACATTTGGGTGCAGATGTCTTTATATTTTTTTAAAATGTTAATGACATGAGGCCGGGCGCAGTAGCTCACGCCTGTAATCCTAGCACTCTGGGAGGCCAAGGCAGGAGGATCGCTCAAGGTCAGGAGTTAGAAACCAGCCTGAGCAAGAGCGAGACCCCGTCTCTATTAAAAATAGAAACAAAATAATTGGCCAACTAAAAATATATAGAAAAAATTAGCCGGGCATGGTGGCGCATGCCTGTAGTCTCAGCTACTCGGGAGGCTGAGGCAGAAGGATTGCTTGAGCCCAGGAGTTGGAGGTTGCTGTGAGCTAGGCTGACACTGCGGCACTCTAGCCTGGGCAACAGAGTGAGACTCTGTCTTAAAAAAAAAAAAATGTTAATGACATGGAAAACTACTTATGAACCATTATCAAGATCAGAACTGGGAGTAAAGGAAAACCATTTTAAAATGTTGACTACAATATAACTTCAACTATGTAAAAAATTGTGAAATAAAAGATGAGAGTCATTCACTGATTTCCAGCTTTATCCAATGATAAAAACACCATAAGTAATTAAAAGGCACTTAAAATGGGTGTTCTCATATGAAATAAGGAAAAAGTAGGAGATAAATTTTAATAGTCTAAAACAATTTAGCTATCTATTTCTGGCTTTTTACATTAATATGAACAATACTTAATGATTAGGCTTAGGGGGAAAGGTGAACCAAAATCAATCAATCCCCGTTTATTCATAAAGCAAGCAAACAAAAGGTGACTGCTAGTATCTCATGAACAAAAGATAATGATGAGCTTCCCATGAACAGCTATGTTATTCTCTATCTTCCCTAGGAGAGGAGTTCTTGCCCTAGAAGTCAGCCGTGTGCACCCTCAGCACTGGAATCTTGGTCACCCAGAGGGGATGGTTCTGATGGCACCTGCACTGAGCATGCCCTGATAAGTGCTTTGACTACCAACCTCCCAGTGACTCTAAGGTTGCAAATCTTCTACTGCTCACAAATCCAGAGGACTGCCTGAGCTACTGCCATTTTCCAGCCACTGATGCATTTCAGAATCCTTTTAAGGACAGGGACTTTGTGGGTCTTGCTCTGCAGTGCCTGGAATTGTGTTTGCTGCACAGAAGAAATATTTGTTGGATGAAAGAGGGAAAGTGGAGGGAACACCTGTTCACAGATCCTAATCTTAGAACCACGCAGCCTTGCATGGCTCCAGGGAGGAGGAGGAGGCTGAGGAGGAGGTCCTGCTTCGTGTGGCAACGGCAGCTGTGCACCTTCCAGCATTTGTTGCGGCCTCCCAGGCACTTCAGACATTGCAGTTTCTACAGATCTTGCCACTGCCATCCATTTAGGAGATAATTCTGTATGTCTGCTTTGGAAAAGGTGTTAGTTTTTTCACTGCTTTATTGAAAAAGCATGTAAATTAATAGTTAATACATTCAGTAGAAAGAGTCTATGGCAAAATGTTAATCACAGTTTCTTCCAGATAATGGGGTTAAGGAGGCAGCAAGATTAGTGAAGATTTAAGCACCTACTGTGGGCCAAGCCCTGTACTAAACTCTCTGTATACTAGATCAATACTTTATTCTTACCACCACTTGATGAGACAGATATTATTATCCTTATATCACAGAGGAGGAAAATGCTTAATATTAATAATAGCTAATAGTTATTGAGCTAGAACTATGTACCAAAAATAATGCTGAAAGTTTTACATGTTTAATCTCATTTAATTCTTACAACAACCCTATAAAGAAAGTACATTTATTTTCCCATTTTACAGGAGAGGAAAAGTGAGGCTTTAGAGAGGCTGCTGCTTGTGAGGAAAGAGTGAACACAGCAGGCCTGGCTGTTTACAATCCTTGCTGTCCCCAGAGGAACCATGATTGACCCTTGGAAATGTGGCCCTGAGAGAGCTAGTTCTTCATGTTAGTGATTGGTAATTTTGTTATATGTATCTGGAGTAATGGACCATGTCCTACTGGCTTGTCAGGTTGCTTTGCGCTAACATCAAGAATGATGACGTACACCTAGTTTCATCACTGGGCCCTGTGTTTCAGCAGCCATGGCAGATTGCGCAGCAAGATGAGCCTACCCTACCAGTCCCCACATAAAAACCTTGGGCCCTGAGACTTAAAGAGTCTTCCCTGGCAGAGATATACCACACATGTCCCTGTACTTCTCTGTCAGAAAGAAAGCACATGTTGTGTGGCCTTGGATGAGGGAGAACTTTGGAAGCCTATGCCTGATCTCTCTAGATTCCAAAGATACACATCTTGTTCCTAACATTTTTGTTCTGTATCCTTTGCTACCAAAAAAAATCCTAGTACAAACCACTAATGGATCTTGTGAGTTCTTCACTGAATGAAACACTACCCAACACCACATAACTAGAAAGTGGTAGAAATAGAATTCAAGTGCAGGCAGCCTGACTTCTAGTCTGTTTTCCTAACTATCGAGTTCTATCGCCATATAGCTAGCACATGGTAGATACTGTACCCAAGACTGGTGCTTTTATTATTATTATTTCTTCACTTCCTCTACTTTCTAAATATTCTCTGATGAGCACGCATTATTTGATAATCAAAGGGAGAAAAAGCTCGAAAATATCTGTGGTTAAGAGATAGGAAGAAGAAGAGTCAGAAAAAGAGACAGCAAGAGGGTAAATTAGGGTAGTACAATTTAATAAATTGAAGGGCAGCAAGTTTAAAGATAAGGCAGTTTCATAGGAGAAAATCCTCCCAGTCTTGAGGTTGGCAAAGATTTATCAGATAGGACACATAAGGCACAAATCATAAAAAGAGAAACTGATAAATCGAACCTCATCAACATTAAAAATTTTTGCTCTGTTAAGATACTGCTAAGAAACTAACAAGGCAACTCACATATTAGAAAAAATAAATAATAAACATATCTGATGAAGGATTGATATCAGTATACATAAAGAATTTCTACAACTTAATAAGAAAATATTATAAGTGGGCAAAATATATGAACACTTTATGAAAGAAGATATAGGAATAAAAACTAAGCACAAAAAGATTCTCAATATGATTAATGATTAGAAAAATGCAAATTAAAACTACAACAACATATGACTACACACCTACCAGAATGACTAAGATTAAAGACTGACAACATAAAACAACTGGAAATCTTATACATTGCTGTTGGAAATACAACCAGTGTAGAAAAACAGTTTGACAGTTTCTTAAACATACATTTACCATATAATGCAGCATTTCCACTCTTAGATATTTACCCATGAGAAATGAAAACCTATGTGTACCCAAAATCTGTCTATTAATGTTCATAGTGGCTTTATTTATAATAGCTAAAACCTGAAAACAACCAAATACATGTCAGCAGGTGAATGGATGAAGAAATTGTGGCTCATCAATTCAATGGAATACTTCTCAGCAATAAGGGGGACAACTTGATATGTACAACAACATGAATGAACCTTAAGAACATTGTGTTGAGCAAAGGAGTCAGACACAAAAGAATGCCTACTGTACGACTGTATTTATATGAAATTCTTGTGGTTGCCTTGGGCTGGGGAAGGAGGAGATTAACTGCAGAGGGACATGAGGGGGACTTTTGGGGCAATGGAAATGTTCTATTTCTTAATTGTGGTGGTGGTTACATGGGCATATGCATTTGTCAAAACTTACCAAAGTATACACTTAAAATGGATGGAGTTTTTGAATATGTATAATTTTAAAAAATAAGGCAGTTTTATTGAAAGGAGAATTGCCAATTCTTTTTTTTTATTTCAACAGATTACAGGGGTACAAATGTTTACGTTACATATATTGCCTTTGCACTGCCCGAGTCAGAGCTTCAAGCATGTCCATTCCCCAGACAGTGTGTACTGTACCCATTAGGTGTGAATATACCCATCCTCTCCTGCTTCCTCCCCACTCCCACCTGCCTGACACCAGATGAATGTTATTACTATATGTGCATTTAAGTGTTGATAAATTAATACCAATTTGATGGTGAGTATACGTGGTGCTTGTTTTTCCATTCTTGGGATACTTCAATTAGTAGAATGAGCTCTAGCTCTATCCAGGATAATGCAAGAGGTGCTAGATCACCATTGCTTTTTGTGGTTGAGTAGTATTCCATAGTATACATATACCACATTTATTTTTTTTTTAAGACAGAGTTTTGCTCTGTTGCCCAGGCTAGAGTGAGTGCCGTGGCGTCAGCCTAGCTCACAGCAACCTCAAACTTTTGGGCTCAAGCAATCCTTCTGCCTCAGCCTCCCGAGTAGCTGGGACTACAGGCACGCACCACCATGCCCGGCTAATTTTTTCTATATATTTTTAGTTGGCCAATGAATTTCTTTCTATTTTTAGTAGAGACGGGGTCTCACTCTTGCTCAGGCTGGTTTCGAACT
>CAUYPO010013723.1:0-12773 GCA_963574435.1 Cheirogaleus major
TTCTATTCAACATAGTGGCTGGAAGTCCTAGCCAGAGCAATCAGACAAGAAAGGAAAATCAAGGGCAACCAAATTGGGGCAGAAGAGGTCAAACTATTATTTTTTGCTGATGATATGATCTTATATCTATAAAACCCCAAAGATTCTGTCAGGTGACTACTGGAATTGATAAACAAATTCATCAAAGTCTCAGGTTACAAAATCAATGTTCAGAAATCAGTAGCATTCCTATATGTCAACAACAGTCAAACTGAGAACCAAATCAAAGACTCAATAGCCATCACAATAGCAATAAAGAAAATAAAATACCTAGGAATATATTTACCTAAGGAAGTGAAAGACCTCTACAGGGAGAACTATGAAACACTGAGGAAGGAAATAAGAGAAGACATAAACAGGTGAAAAAACCATATGATTCTCATGGATTTATTGGCAGAATCAACATTGTTAAAATATCTATACTACCCAAAGTAATCTACAGATTCAATGCAATCCCTATTAAAATATCAACCTCATTTCTCACAGGTCTAGAAAAAATAATTCTACACTTTGTGTGGAACCAGAGAAGACCTTGAATAGCCAAAGCAACCTTAAGCAAAATGAGCAAATGAGAAAATATGAATTTACCAGACTTCAAACTATACTATAAGGTTATAGTAACTAAAACATCATGGTACAAGCACAAGAACAGAAACATAGACCAATAGAATAGAACTGAGAACTCAGATATAAAACCATCCACACATAGCCATCTAATCTTTGACAAAGCAGACAGAAACGTACACCAGGGAAAAGAATTCTTATTTAACAAATGATCCTGCAAAATTGGATAGCCACATGTAGAAGACTGAAACAAAATCCCCACCTCTCACCTATCACAAAAATCACCTCACGGTGGATAACAGATTTAACCCTAAGACATGACACTACAAGAATTCTAGAAGAAAATGCTGGAAAAACTTTTATAGACATTGGCCTAGGGAAAGAATTTATGAAGAAGACCCCAAAGGCAATCACAGCAACAACAAAAATAAATAAATGGAACTTGATCAAATTAAAAAGCTTCCACATAGCCACAGAAACTATCATGAGAGAAAACAGCCTACGGAATGGGAGAAATTATTTTCATGCTACATATCTGATAAAAGGCTGATAACTATAATCTATATAGAAATCAGGAAAATCAGCAAAAAAAAAATTCCATTGAAACAATCCCATCGAAAGTGGGCAAAAGACATGAAAAGAAACTTTTCAAAAGAAGACAGACTAATGGCCAAACAAACATGTGAAAAATGCTCAACATTTCTAATCATCGGGGAAATGCAAATCAAAATCACAATGATGTATCACTTAACTGCAGTGAGAATGGCCTTTATCAAAATGTTCCAAAACAATAAATGTTGGCGTGGATGCGGAGAGACAGGAACACTCTTACACTGCTTGTGGAACTGCAAACTAGTACAACCTCTGTGGAAATTAATATGGAGATACCACAAAGAGCTACAAGTAGAACTACCATTTGATCCAGTAATCTCATTACTGGGCATCTACCCAAAGGAAAAAGACTTTCTATAAAAAAGATATATGCATTACAATGTTTATAGCAGCGCAATTTACAATTGCAAAGGTGTGGAAACAACCCAAGTGTCCATCAATACATGAGTGGATTAAGAAAATGTGGTATATGTATATTATGGAGTTCTACTCAGCCACAAAAAACAATGGTGATATAGCACCTCTTGTATTATTCTGGATAGAGTTGGAACCCATTCTACTAAGTGAAGTAACACAAGAATGGAAAAACAAGCACCACATGTACTCATCATCAAATTGGTATTAACTGATCAACATTTATGTGCACATATAGTAGTAACATTCATCGGGTGTCGGGCAAGTGGGGGAGAGAAAGGGATGGGTATATTCACACCTAATGGGTGCAGTTTGCACCACCTGGGGGATGGACACACTTGAAGCTCTGACTCAGGTGGGGCAAAAGGCAATACATGTAACCTAAATATTTGTATCTCTGTAAGATGCTGAAATAAAAAAAAAATAGAAACTCTGATTTCCCTTTTTAAGTTGCTAAACCATGGGATCTCTTGCTATTTTAGGAACATAGGCATTTTTCAATACGTAATAAAATGATGCCAGTAACAAAACAAGATCCTCATTCATTTTTTTCTGAGAATATCGAACATCAATAATTTTCATTTATATACTCATCCATTTAACAAATATTTTTTGAGGTCTTACTGTGGGCTAGGTACTTTCCTAAGACTGAGAGTATGATAGTGAATAAAATAACCAGTATTCTCTACCTTCATGAAGATTACATTTTTTTTTTTTGAGACAGAGTCTCACTCTGTTGCCCAGGCTAGAGTGCCCTGGCATCAACCTAGCTCACAGCAACCTCAAACTCCTGGACTCAAGCAATCCTTCTGCCTCAGCCTCCCATGTAGCTGAGACTACAGGCATGTGCCACCATGCCTGGCTAATTTTTTTCTATGTATTTTTTAGTTGCCAATTGATTTCTGTTTTTAGTAGATATGGGGTCTCACTCTTGCTCAGGCTGGTTTCGAACTCCTGACCTTGAGCGATCCTCCTGCCTCAGCCTCCCAGAGTGCTAGGATTACAGTCATAAGCTACCGTGCCTGGCCTAAGATTACAATTTTTAATTAAAAAAAGAGATTAGAAGAAGCATGTGAGTTTGTAAAATAAATTATGTTTAGTGCTGTGAAGAAAAATAATGCTAAAGAAGAGAACTAGGGAACTTTGGTATGGTGCTAAAATTTTTTAAAAGCCAGGGTTGTTTGCATTTTATAATTATAAACTGTTGGAAATATCATGTAGTAATGCTGCTTTGATTAAAATAAATATACAAAATATTAATTCTTGAATAGTGCAGTAACAGTCAAAAAAAGTGGTATAAATTATTATATTTATTAAAATAAATCTGTGGCTAACAAAAGATGTGCACATGTATTGGAATAATTGAAATAACTTGGTGAAGGTCATATTAACAATACTAAATAAATGGAAATATGCAATATTTTTTGAACTTTTAACATTCAAACACATGAAAATGTTACTATTTGAATATTAACATATAAAAAATGTATTTTCATCCTCATGCTAATGGTGTTTTCATGGAATTAGAAAATATTCCTAGCATTCTGGGAGGCCGAGGCAGGCAGATCATTTGAGCTCAGGAGTTCAAGATCAGCCGGAGCAAGAGTGAGATCCTGTCTCTACCAAAAGAAATAAATAAATAAATAGAAAAAATTAGCCAGGTACGTGGTGCATGCCTACTCGGGAGGCTGAGGTAGGAGGATCGCTTAAGCCCAGGAGTTTGAGGTTACTGTGAGCTAGGCTGACGCCACAGCACTCTAGCCCAGGCAATGCAGTGAGACTCTGACTCAAAAAAAAAAAGAAAAAGAAAATATTATTACTATATAAAATATAGAGTAAAAAATAGCTGAATCAAATTGGAAGACAAGAAGTGGTAATTTCTATGCCAGATATGAAGTCATTATAAAGCTAGTTCAATTACAGCTGTATGGTATTGCTACATACATGGAGAAATAGGACAATAAAATAGAAGAGAGATGAGACTTAGGCTCAAGTATACGAAGCTGGTAAATTTGTGATGGAGAAAGCACTGCAACTCAGGAGGAAAGCACAGACTCTGCAAAATAGTGCTCAGATAAATGATTATTCATATGAGAAAAAGTAATTAGATCTTTACTTGCACTTTAAAATAAAAAAAACTCTAAGTGTAATATTGATTTTCTATAGCATTTAGTTTTAGCATACTTAGAAAAATGTTGGAGACTATTATCATGATATGACGTTAAGGAAGACAAGAGAGAAAAGACATGAAAATGCAAACAGCAAAAGAAAAGATCAATAAATTTGGCTTCCCATGTAGGGCAAGCGCTCATAAACAGAGATAAAAGGCAAGCTCCCAACTAGGATGGGATGTTTTTTTCTGATCCTTTAACAAACACTTAGCAATTATCCAAAATGTATCAGGACCTATTACAGATCAATAAGTAAAAGAAAAAGAATAAAAATCAGCAAAGGATATGAGCAACCATCCTCAAAAAAGTTAATCTGAACTGTCCAATAAACATAAGAGAATATTTTTAATTGTTTTAAATGGAAAAATGTTGATAAAAGAAAGTTTGAGTAAAGTTTTAAACTATAACAGCCAATAATATATACTGTTTATGAAGGTACAGATAAGTGTGGAAAGTATAGAATATGGACATAGAAGATATCTAACTATAGCTAGATTATAGGTATTTATAGCAGGAGAGGCAGATGGCATGTAGTGTGCATACAGGCAGTGATGTTAACCTTGTAAATATGTTTGAAGTATCTGAAGCTTAATTGATAACTTTAACTGGTAGATGCATATTTTTATTATATATATGTGTGTGTATATGTTCAAAGTAGTTTGATTCAATGGGAAAATATTAAATTATATATGTACATATATATACAGGTTTAAAAATAAATTGTCAAATGAAATAGAAGGATAAAAATAGAATGCATATATTGCTCACTCCTTAACCCACCTGTGCTCCAGAATTAACTCAAATTTGCAGTTTACCAAATTTTACCATTTGTGTTTTAATTGTTCAGATAATTATTTTCACAACTGTAAATGTTCAAAAATAAATTAGGTTTAAATGTTCTGTCTCTCATCTGACTTTGATCTTTCATAATATTGTACTAACTTATCCACATTCACATGTATAAATAGTCCAATTATCAGCTTCATACAAAATTTATACTTTTCAGAATTTCTCTAGCATTTCTCAATATGTTTTGAGGAGAAAGGGTATACAAACTCATTGTTCAAATTGTTACGTTCAAATGTTACAGTAGTTTGAAAAGTCCTCTAAAATCTTGAACAAGTATTTCAAACTTTATTCTAAATAGATAGCTAGAAAATCCTATGAAATTACTGTCTCTTACATTTGTTCTGACTATAGGATTACAAAAAAGTTATAACTAAACATTTTATTTTGATTTACATTTTGATGAAAAAAATTCCCAATTGCTGAAATTTCTAATCTAGAGCTTTATCACATAGCTCCAAATGTCATTTATGTGTCATTCTATCTTCAGGCACATAGTGAGAATGAAAGGGCGCTGTAGTCAGACCACAGACTGTGAGGTATTTAAGAAAACTGACCATAAAATGTTTCAATACTTTTTACATTGTATTAGTCAGGGTTCTTCAGAGAGAAAAAATAAATAGGGGAGAGAGAGAGAGAGAGAGAGAGAGAGAGAGAGAGAGAGAGAGAGAGAGAGAGAGAAAAGAGAGAAATGAAAGGCAATGTGTTAGGGAAATTGGCTCACATGACTATGGAGACAGAGAAGTCTTATGATAGGCCATCTGCAACCTAGAGAACCAGGGAAGCCTGTAGCGTGGCTCAGTCCAATTTCAAAAGCCTCAAAACCAAGGAACCAATGTTACATCCATCAATACATAGCCGAAGTCCCAAGAACTTGGGAGCAGAGTGCTATTGTTGTGAGTTTTAGAGTCCAAAAGCCAGAGAACTTGGAGTTCTGACATCCAAAGTCAGAAGAAAGAAGGCTGACTTGGTTCTGGAAGAGAGAGCAAGAAATTTCCCTTCTTCCATCTCGTGTTTTTTTGCATCTGGGCATCCAGCCAACTGGAAGCTCCCACCTACATTATTGGAAGATCGTTCTGACTCAGCCCACCTGCTCACACATCAGTCTCCTCCTGAAAAACCCTCACAGACACAACCAGAAATAATGCTTTACCAGCTATCTGAGTATTCCTCAATCCAATGAAGCTTACACCTAAAATTAACCACTGCATGCATCTATAAGGATATTATGATTATAGTCTTAAAGAGTTGAAATGAAATGAATGGCACAAATTATGAAGCTTTAGAACTTGGCAAAATATTTACTTTAGAAAAGTGTACATATTTAAGATTGTATCCTTAGGCTTTCATGTTTCTAGGATGAAGACAACAGCTAAGAGCAAAAATTATATCACGAGATGCATTAGAGGGTTACATTTTGGTAAGCCCCACTGTCAGCAATAATTGGAAAAGGTAAAACTATAGTAAGATTTCCTATCACAGACTTAAAAGAAAATTAGAAATTATAGTCTAGGGATAAAAGTTAGGAGAATTTTTAAAACTAGTATGACCTTTGTAATTTTCCATCTGTTGTTTTTTTCTATTATTTTTCTTTATATTAGTATTGATTTATAGAAAACACTTGCATTAAAGATTATGCTAGATAAGGAGTTTGTGATGGAACAGAACACTATGGTTCAAAGTCAGTGTTTGTGGCTACTGTAATTTTGGTTACTTTTGCTAGTTACATTATTTTTTAATAAGGCTGTATTTTTGAAGTTCTTACCATTTATGTGCTAGTCTGATGCCTTATATGAAGGTCTTCTAAAGGATTCCACACTTATATTATAAGATATATGTAAAATGAGTTGCATTTTATAAACATTGGAATTATATAAAAATTAAATTGGGTAATACCTAGTACTAATAAATTATCACTTTATTTGAAAATTCATATATAATGTGAATATCTTGAGAATTATAAATGAATGCACATTTTCAAAGCTTAGGAGTCATATGAAGTGTGAATCAGGTTTATATAGCTGTCACATAATGATGAATGTTGCATCTCAATGAACTAGAAAAGGAAGAGCAAGCCCAACCCAAAGCCAAGAGATAAAAGAAATAGCAAAGGTCAAATCAGAACTAAATGAAGTGGAAAACAAAAAATAATACAAATGACCAACAAAACAAAAAAGCGATTATTTGAAAATATAAACAAAATTGACAGGCCTTTTGCTAGAATAACCAAGAACAGAAGATAAAGGACCCAAATAAGCTCAATCAGAAACAAAAATGGAGACATTGCAACTGATACCACAGAAATACAAAACATCATCCATGAATACATCATCTATGAAAATCCATACACATATAAATTATAAAATGTAGAGGAAATGGACAAATTGGAAACACACAACCTCCCAAGACTCAATCAGGAAGAAATAGAACTCTTGAACAGACCAATAATGAGCAGTGATATTAATGCAGAAATAAAAACACTTCCCCCCAAAATGAAGCCCTGTACCAGTTGGATTCACAGCTGAATTCTACCAGACCTACAAAGAAGATTTGGTAATCATATTATGAAAATTATTCCATAATATTAAGAAGGAAGAAATCCTCCCCAACTCTTTTTACAAAGCTGGTATCACCTTGAAACCAAAGCCAGGAAAGGACACAATAAAAAAAGGCAACTAGAGACCAATATCTCTTATGAATATAGATGCAAAAATTTTCAATAAAATACTAGCAACCCAAATTCAATAGCACATCAAAAAAGTTACACCATGATCAAGTGAGCTTCATCCGAGGGATGCAAAAATGGTTCAACATAAGTAAATCAATAAATGTGATTCATCACATAAATACAACCAAAACCAAAAACCATATGGTCATGTCAACAGATGCAGAAAAAGCATTTAACAAAATCCAGCACATTTTCATGATGAAAACTGTCAATATTTTAGGCATAAAATGAACATACCTCAAAATTATAAAAGCCATATGACAAGCCCACAACCAACATTGTGCTGAATAGGGAGAACTTGAAAACATTTCCCCTAAGAAACGGAGCAAGACAAGGGTGCCCACTGTCACCACCTCTATTCAAAATATTACTGGATGTCTTAGCCAGAGCAATTAGTCAAGAGAAAGAAATAAACAATATCCATATCAAGAGAGAGGAGGTCAAACTGTTGCTTTTCACTGATGATATGATTTTGCACCAAAAAAATTCCAAAGATTCCTCCAAGAGACTTCTACAATTGATAAATAAATTCAGAAAATCTCAGAATACAAAACCAATGCACATGAATCAGCATTTCTATATACCAATAACAGTCAAGCTCAGAGTCTAATGAAAGACCCAATACTATTCACAATAGCTACAAAGAAAATAAAATGCCTAGAAATATATTTAAACAAGGAGGTGAAAGGTCTATATAAGGAGAACCACAAAAACACTGAGGAAAGAAATCACAGAGGACACAAATAAATGGAAAAAATATCAGGCTTATGGATCAGTAGAATCAATATTGTTAAAATACCCATACTACCGCAAATAATTTACAGATTCAATGCAATACCCATCAAAATATCAGTTTCATACTTCACAGATCTAAGATAAGTATATGCTTTGTTTAGAACAAGAAAAGAGCCCAAATAGACAAAGCAATTTTAAGCAAAAAGAACAAAACTGGAGACATCACAATACCAGATTTCAAACTATTCTACAAGGCTATGGTAATCAAAACAGCATGGCATTGATAGAAGAATTTAGACATAGACTAATGGAACAAAATGGAGAACCCTGATATAAAACCACCTACCTACAGGCAACTGATCTTTGCCAAAGTAGACAACAACATACACTAGGATAAAGAAATCCTATTCAATAAATTGTTCTGGAAAAATTGGATAGCCACACACAGAAGAATGAAACAGGACCCCTCTATCTCACTACTCACAAAAATTAATTCATGATGATAAAAGACTTAAATATAAGATAAGAAACCATAAGAATTATAGAGGAAAATGTAGGAAAAACTCTTCTACATATAGGACTAAGAACCCAACGGCAATCATAGCAACAACAAGGATAAATAAGTGGGATTTGATTACACTGAAAAGCTTCTGCACAGATAAGGAAATAATAGAGCAAATAGACAACCTACAGAATGGAAGAAAATATTCACAATCTATACATCTGATAAATGGCTGATAAACAGTATGTACAAAGGACTCAAACAAGTCAACAACAACAAAAAGACATGAACAGAAGCTTTCAAAACAAGATAGGCAAATGGCCAATAAATATATGAAAAAATGCTAAACATCACTAATCATCAGGGAAATGCAAATTAAGACCACAATGAGATACCATTTTACCCCAGTTAAAATGGTTTTATCAAGAAGTCTAAAAACAATAGATGCTGGTGAGGATACAGAAAGAAAGGAACGCTTATAGACTGATAGTGGGAATACCAATTAATACAACCTCTATGGAAAATAGTATGGATATTCCCCAAAGATTTAAAAGTAGGCCTACCATTTGATCCAGCAATCCCACTACTGGGGATCCAGCAATCCCACTAGTGGGTATCTACCCAAAGGAAAAGTAGTTATTTTATCAAAAAGACACCTGCACTTGAATGTTTATTGCAGCACAATTCACAATTGCAAAGATATGAAATCACTCCCAAGTGCTCATCAGTTCATGAGCGGATTAACAAAACGTGGTATACATGGAGTACTACTCAACCATAAAAAAGGATAAATTTATGTTGTTTGCCACAAGTTGGATGGAACTGGAGACCATTCTCCTAAATGAAGTCTCTAAAGAATGGAAAAACAAACCCCACGTGTACTCACTATTAAATTGGAGCTGATGAGTACAGATGTGCACAGAGAGAAGTAAAACTCAGTGGGGGAGGAAGAGGATGATTGAAATCATACCTAATGAGACAACGCACACTATCTGTTTGATGAGTATACTTATAACCTTGACTCAAGCAGTACAAAATCAATTCATATAACCAAAACATTTGTACCCCTGTAATATTCTGAAATAAAAAAAAAACAAAACTCAGTGTAAATGAAGCTGTGAGGAGCCCTAGGAGGGCAGGGGGAAAATGCACCCAATGGGCACAACGAACACTATTTGTGTGACGGGCACACCTGTAGTTGTGCTCGAGCATTACAGAAGTGATCCATGTAACCAAGAACATTTGCATTCCGTAATGTTTTGAAATCAACAAAATAAAAATAAAAAAAGAAAATTCAACTGGCATAAAGAAAACTCTGCTACTATTTTTCATAATATATACTTCACTATGGTTATGTCTATCTGAACACCTTTGATAAGTGTCAGTGACAAGTGTGCTGTTATTTTAATATTAACTGCTAACTATAATTAATTGATTAAGAGTTTATAAAATGAGTCATTAAGAAAAAGATATTGGTTTCAGTGCTGAAAATACGCTAAAATTTTTTACAGAGTGATAAGACCATGTAGGTCAAACAACTAAGATTCTAAACTCTTGTTGTATATAATTACCACAAAGAAACAAGAGTACTATTGTGCAAGAGAGATATTTTTATGAGAAACTAGAGATTATTCAGAGTATGCTAGCATTTTATCTAAAGCAAATAATTCTCAAAATATAATTTACCCATTGGTTTACATAGTTGTCTCAATTTTTAAAAAGCACTGTTGCAATTGTCTTTGTTGCTCACAATCACATATTCTAACAACTAGCTACTTTTCCTACTTTTAAATCCTAGATTTTAATCTAGTGTTGTATTCAAAGAAAATAACCTCATGATTTATAGGTGACTGCTTAAAATTGTTCTGAACCATTATATCTCACAGCTCACATTTGAACTGTTAATAGAGATTTAGCTAAGCAGTTTTTGCCCATTCTTCTTATTTATGGTCTTAAAATAATAGTTTTATATAAAATATAACTTATTCCAGGATTATTTTGCATATTATAATTTAGCTATTCTTTTTTAAATAACAGAAATTTTTCTCATTCCCAAAGTCCAGATTCTTCTTTTTTTCATATTTTGCTTTTTGACCTGTGAAAACTATTCCTGGAAATATAGTCTTTTAGATTAGTCCCAGTATGTAGTTTTCATTAACGCTTCTTATTTATGCTTCATGTTTTATTTATTTTTCTAATTAGAAACCCAGCCAGATTCAAATGCTGAAATCAGCAAGGAGGCTGAAGGGACCCACAATTTGTCTTCTGGAGTCTTAGGTGTGCATACTCAGTGCCCCTTGTAGAAATGCACAACATGAGCTAATTTTTATAAAACTGGAGCAAGTCTCACATATAATTTTATAATACCATAAAACCTAATGTTATGTTAAATTATTTTATATTCAACAAGGACCTTAGGAGGAGGCACAGCAGCGAAAGGTACAATCTTTTCAATGTTCTTTGGATTTCATTCTATAATGGATACCCTTTAGTTTTCTAACTTTATTACTCACTAATAACAAAGATTTAAATTATTTCAACAAACAATGTCTTAAATATTTTAGCACATGTGGTTTAAAATTTTTTGTATATTTTTCAAACCAGCTACATTTTAGTGTTGATGCATTTCCTGTAAAAGAGATATTCATTGTCAACCAAATATTTGCATTCATTTAACAATAAAATTGTTCTTTCATTAGCCTGTTTTCAGACCTTTAAATGTTAATTTGTTTTTTTAATATTGTTAAGCTTTCGAAAATAAACTGTAATTTTGCCCTCTCTTTGAACTTTGCCTCATTTCAAACCAAACTATCTTTTTAGTGAATATCCAATCATAGCTACAGTAATAACAGCAACTTGAAACTGAACAAGTGAAAAGTTCACAAAGAGATGTCTTAAGATATTATTTGTTTTGCATTAAAAAATAGGACAAAAGCTAAAATAATACTTAAAAAACTATTATTTTAGCTTGAGACATTGAAAAATTATGTGATTTATACAAAGTCATGAAGACAGGAAAAGGGGTGTTTATGACTCTAAATCAGATATCTTGAATCAGTTTTTACTTCCCCCACAACTAAAGCATTCTTTCAAATACCAAAATGCCTATCCAATTCTTATCAAATTTTTTAATTTTCTGACCTGGCAAATCATTACTATTATTATTATCATGTACTTTTTACCCCCTTTTTGTCAGTAATGCCAGCTATTCTGGTTGCTTATGTAGAAACTGCCATTATATTCTTCATCCACTCCTCTACTTCCTACATCTAAATTATATAAAATTTTATTAGAATTTGCCTCATAGATTTTCCATTCTTTTCCATTCTGACTGTCACTATCCTGGTCTAGGTATTTCATCAACTAATTATTGAGTTGTGGAAGTAATATCATTTCCGCTCACATTTCCTCTGGCCTCAACCTCTTCCAATTCTTCTGATACGAATCAAGAGCCACTTGCTGTCGGAAGACCATTATCATCTTGCCACTACGTTGATCGGGATCTGATAAATGCTCTCTGTTTCCTAAACAATCACAATCTGAGCCCCACACCATTATTCAACTTTCTATCCGAATGATGTGTTAAACAATGATCTTTGATCTAGTAAGAGGTTTTCTCAAAGCCCCCTGAACATATTTCTCACATCTGACTCTGTGTCTTCCTTATTCTCATGTTTCAACCTAGCAAAGTTCTCCCTATTCTTGGGTTATCTAAATTTTACCCATTAATCAACCCTATTAAAAAAGTGGAAAAAAGACATGAACAGAAACTTTTCAAAAGAAAATAGACTAATGACCAATAAACATAAAAAAAAGCTCAATGTCTCTGATCATCAGGGAATACAAATCAAAACCACAATGTGATATCACCTAATTCCAGTGAGAACAGCTTTTATCAAAAAGTCCCAAAACAACAGACGCTGGTGTGGATGCAAAGAGAAAGGAACACTCACACACTGCTCGTGGGACTGCAAACTAGTACAACCTCTATGGAAAGTAGTATGGATATACCTCAAAGAAATAAAGGCAGTTTTGAATATTCTTCTGAAACATAATTTAGTATAAGAACCTGAGAGTACAAAGATGTCAGGGCTCTTCACTCTGTTCCTGGCACAAATGCCATAAACAAAGAACTAGTCAGAGCATGCAGATGATGGATTTT
>CAUYPO010013724.1:0-27958 GCA_963574435.1 Cheirogaleus major
GAGGTGGGCGGATCGCTCAAGGTCAGGAGTTCGAAACCAGAGCGAGACCCCATCTCTACTAAAAATAGAAAGAAATTAATCGGCCAACTAAAAATATATAGAAAAAAAAAAATTGGCTGGGCATGGTGGCGCATGCCTGTGGTCCCAGCGACTCGGGAGGCTGAGGCAGAAGGATCACTCGAGCCCAGGAGTTTGAGGTTGCTGTGAGCGGGGCTGATGCCACGGCACTCTAGCCCAGGGAACAGAGTGAGACTCTGTCTCAAAAAAAAAAAAAAAAAAAGTATGGTATATGGTAGATATGCAATAAATGTTACAATGAATAAACAAGCGGGAGAGGTATCCAAGGTAATAATTGACTTAAAGCAAGGCATCATAAGTTCTGATTTACAAATGTTTGGCAGATTTCAACTAGTGGTTATGAAAATTATATTAGCCTCTGGTCAAAATAGATTTTTAAATCATTAGAAGATGAATGCCTTTCCACTGAAATCATATGGCTAAGGGATTTCAATTTTCTATTCAGCTTGTATCAGCTGAATTGTTTTCCCCCAAATATGACCACATGCACATAATTACCTGATTTATCTATAATTGCATCTATTTCTTCAACGACATCAAAATAGGCTTCATTGTTTGTGTATTTTACCCCTGCCCGACGCCATGGGATGTTGGACAGCTGCCCAGTGGGGAGTGTATCCCCAACATTACTACTGCCTAGAAATCGGAAAAGGAGAAAACAAAACTGATATATAAAATAGTCACCAGAAAAGCTATTGCCAGAAAAAAAGAAACAAAGAATGCTTTAGCTGCTTCTTCAATGTTTGGGTTTTTCTTCATTGAAGTTGTGGATGGTCTCCAGAATTGTCAGAGGCATATCCATGCTAACATGATCAAATTTCCAGAAGACAGAAATAGGCCATGTGTTTCTCTGTCTACCTGCCAAACCAGGTTAAATTCATTTACTTATCTTTTGCTTCCTGTGTGTTAATGGTAACCTAACCTAATTCCAGTGTCTCAAGAACAGAATCTCATCCTGATGCCACTGATGAAAAAAAGAGGCTGGTTGTTTCTTCTGCCAATAAAATGTCTCCACTGAGAATAGAGAGTTATAACTAGGCCATTCCCTATTCAGCTTAATTCTACATGAGATGCTGCCAAGCAGGCCTCAGTGGAGGAACTAGATGAAGAATGTATTCTGGCCTTTTCTCATTTTCAGGTTAGCACATCCATATGGCTGCTAATTTTCAATATCTGGCTAATTTCTTGGTAAACTGACATACAACTAAAAATAAATCTGGTTATCTAAAAAATATATCCTTGAGCTGTGACTGACTTAACATTGTTTTGGTTAATTTACATTTCCAATTTAAAACTAGTACATGCTTAACCAAAATTAAAAAACAAAAAATGTAGAAAGTCCAGAAAGGTGGTTTTAAAAATAAACTATCTTCTTACTACCAAAATGTAACTATCATTAACATTTCTGTTAACATTATGGTATTAACATTTTAATATAACATTAGTATTTTGGCAAATTTCTTTAAACATATCCCCCATGAATAGGTGGCATTTATTATTTTTTCTATTTTATAATTTTGTTTTTAATTGCACCTTAAAATATAGTAGCAATAATACTGTATATATTAATACAATTTTGTGGTTTACTTATGGTTAGTGTTCCTATCTCCAACCTGTTGCCTTCCTTCCAGAAGAATTTTCAAAAAGCACTACTTTAATCATATTATCTTCCTATTCAAAAACCTTCAATGTTTCCCCACTGGCTTTATGATAAAAGCTAAATATTTAGCATAGCATTCAAGGACTTTCACAACTTAACTTTTCAATTTTATCTCAAACTTCTCAACTGAAAAACAGCTCTATTTCTGCTAAAGAGGTTAATATAACTCAAGGTTTTTCACTTCATGTGTGTTTTTTCTCATATAGTTTCAGCTCTGAAGAATGCTCTTTTTCCTCTCTCTCTTCCTAAATTCTGATTCTCTAGGGTGGCTGAGGGTCACCCAGTACAATTCAGGAGGGATTACTTCATCCATTGAACCATTCTCTTGAACTTTGTAACATACTGCCTCATGAATCTATATTTTTATATTCTATATTTTAGTAACTTTTTCTGACTATAAACATGTTTATTTTGGAAAATTAGAAAGTATAAAGCAAAAAAAAAAAAAAAAAAAACCCCAGATAATCTGTATTTCCTTAGCTGGAGATAATCATTGTAAATATTTTAGCACTTTTTTGTCTGTGTGAATATTTACATATAACTAAGAATAACTTTTTATGGTTTTGTGCTGGGTTTTCCATTTAATATTATATCATGTGTACTTTCCAATGTCATCACATTATCTATAAAATATGGAATTGCTTTTTAAAGTCTTATACTGTTGTTTATGTATTTTAATTTTTTTCCAGTCTCCCACTCAGAGTGTTAAGTTTTAGGAGCACAGACACTCCACCTTATCTTTCTCTGAATTTCTCTTAACACTCACCCTTGCACAGAGGATGAATAAAGAGGTGCTGAATGATCATTTTCTTTTAGGCCGTTCTCATCCCATTTTTAGATCAATGCACTGGAGAGGGGTTTACAATGGTGGACAGTATAACATTTGATAGTGGCATATAACATTTCATAGGAATCTTTCTCTAAAAGACTTTAATACTTTCAAAAGAATATTGCCATCTGGATGTACTTAATTTCTAGCTATACTCAAGAATGAAGCCCAATTGGAAGCTTATCACAGAAGTACAGGCCCACAATGCATGAGCTCTCACAAGTAAACTAATTCCCTATTTCTTCTTATTTTAATACATCTTTTGCATGTATGAAAACAAAAAACTGGAGACAGTACATACTGTGTAGCAAAGAGTCTTAAATTTTCTATATTCTAATAATTGTGGGGTAGCAGCATGCCAGTTATATAATGCTATTTTAAATATTAAAATGCCAGGCTATAAATAGACTAAATGCTCTTCTAAGTGGGCTCATATACTAGCTTCTTTAGAATTAACTGGGATAAATTTATTCAGTCTTATTATTTAGTGTTAAATAATAGTAATAATACTATTGTGGTCTTATAGGAAAAAAAAACCTTTGACAAGAGAATAATCACCAAAAGTTCTTTATCATTTAAGACCCAGCCTCTTTCCATGAAAAGAAATACATAGTACATCCATTTTTCACATTACTAGTAATTTTAATTCTGGCCAAACTGGACTACTCTAATCATCTGTCAGATCATAAGCAATAAGGAGTTGTTCATAAAGTTTTAATTGCTCAGTTCCTAGTAGAGGAATGTTTTTATCTTACCTGTAATAGAGTTGACAACAGAACGTAGAATTGTTGGTGGTTTAATCAATTCTTTCAAAATGTTAGATTCAGTAGCCAGTGGAAATCCATTGTCTAACATTTCTTCTAAGAGTTCATATACTATGACCACATTATCCTTAATTGCAGCCTCTGAACACTCACCAAAGTAGTCCTAACAAAATATACAGAATAAACTCACAGTAGCATAATTCACTATTTAAGATGCTGAATATAAATATATAAATATAAAGCAGAGGGGGAAAAAAGCCCTCTATAGTTCTAACACTATTCTTTAATATTTTCTTAAAATTTGTAGATTGAATTGCATTCACATCACGTATCATTCCAGAAACTACTGAAACATTAAACTGGAAAGTGAACTACAAACTTCATTTGCCCTGATTAACTACTGTGAAACACAAATGGATAAGTTTAAATCATTTGGTATATTCAACAAGACAAGAGGGAGTAATAAAATGTAAATACAGAAGGGTTTCCATAACCAATAAAAAATCTTGGGACCATACAGAAAACTATATGTGGAGGCCACTATTGTTTCTTGATGATATACAGTCAGCCCTGGGTATTTGTGGGGACTGGTTCCAGGAACCCCCATGGATACCAAAATCCACAGATACTTAAGTCCCTCACATAAAATGGCATATTATTTGCACAGAACTTATGCACATCTTCCTGTATACTTTAAATTACCTCTAGATTACTTATTATACCTAATATAGAAGCTATATAAATAATTGTTATACTCCATTGTTTAGGAAATAAACAAGAAAAAAATTCTGTCCATGTCTAGTACAGATGCAATTTTTTTTCTTGATGCTGGTTGAATTCATGGATGCGGAACCCACAGATACAAGGGCCAACTGTAACTTGTAATACACATAAAAAATAGTGAAAAGAGCAACCATGTGAGCCACTATACACCGTACAGAAAAGGGTTTATGAACTTATTCTTAGTTAAAATGAGAGACATAGAGTACACATCAAAAGCTGAGTAATTAAAGAATGTAATCATGTCTCACCTCCAACTAACTTGGGTAATTTAAGTTAGAAAAGTTTGATGGATAACCAACCTGAAAAGTGTCAGCAACTCGATGTAGGAACTCAATTACAAAGAGAGGTGGTACTTCAGTCTGTATGACAGACACAAAGAAGAGTTTATCACGGTAGATACTGATGAGGTAGTGGTGAGGTGTTGAAATGACAGGTGGTACATTCTCAACATCAGCAGCTTTTTCCTGAGCTTCAAAGAAATAATCACAGACAGACTGACTCACAACACTCTTCCAGTGCTTCTCTAGAAATATGTCACCAGAACAGTTTATGAGAAATAGACTGTGGATCATTTTCTGTTGGAGACAAAAAAGGTTAAAATTTATTATACATCAAAACATATACTTGTATTACACTGACACAAAACCAAAAGAAATAAAAGAAACTACAGACCAATATCACTTATGAATAAAGATGTAAAAAATCTCAACAAAACACTAGCAAACCAAATCCAGTCACATATAAAAAAAGATTATACACCCTGACCAAGTAAGATTTATTCCAGAGAAACTTCCTTAACCTGATAAAAAGCATCTATGAAAACCTCACAGGTAATATCACATTTAATAACAAGGATGTCCACTCTCGCCACTTCTATTCAACGTGGAGGTTCTAGCTAGGGCAATTAAGTAAGAAAATAAAACAAAAAAGCTTCCAATTGGAAAGAAAGAAGTAAAACTGTCTCTACTGTAGAAGACACAATCTTGTATAAAGAAAATCCTAGGGAATACACACACACACACACACACACACACACAACAATTACAGCTAATAAATGAGTTCATCAAGGTTGCAGTATATAAGTCAATATAAATTGTATTTCTGTATATTACAGCAATAAATAATTTCAAAATGAAACTAAAAACAATTTCATTTATAATAGCATCAAAAAATTTAAATACTTAGGAAATTTAACAAAAGAATTGTAAGACTTACACACTATGTTACAAAACATTGTTGAAATAAATTGAAAAGATCTAAAAAATGGAAAGACGTTCCATGTTCATGGATTAGAAGATTTAATATTGTTAAGATGGCAATACTCCCCAAATTGATCTACAGATTCAATGCAATCCCTATAAAAACCGCAGCTGCCTTTTTTTGTGGCAATTGACAGGCTAATCCTAAAATCCACATGGAAATGAAAAAGACCAAGAACAGCCAAAATAATCTTGAAAAAGAAGAATAAAGGTGGAGGACTCACACTGCCTGATTTCAAAACTTACTACAAAGCTACTCAGTGGTACAGAACAAGGATAGACATATAGATCAAAGGAACAGAATTGAGAGTTCCAAAATTAACCTTTATATTCATGGTCAATTGATTTTTAACAAAAGTGCCAAGACCATTCATTTGGAAAGAGAACAGCCTTTCAACAAGTGGTGCTGGGGCAACTGATTTCCATGTGCAAAAGAATAAAACTGGATCTCTACCTCACATCCTATACAAAAAGTAGCACAAAATGTATTAAAGACCTAAATGGAAGAGCTAAAATTATAAAACCTATTAGGAAAAGGTTATGCATAAATCTTTTTGACAAATTTTTAGATATGACAACAAAAGCACAAGAAAAATAAAAAATTGATAACCTGGACTACATTAAAATTAAAACTTTTGTATTTCAAATGACATTATAAACAAAGTAAAAACCCACAAAATGAGAGAATATATAAAGAATTCTTACTCAATAATAAAAAGACAACTCAATTAAAAAATGGGCAAAAGATGTGAAAAGACATTTTTTCCAAAGAAGATATAGATGGCCACATGAAAAGATGTTCAATATCATAAGTAATTAGGGAGATGCAAATCAAAATCACGAGATAACATTTTATACCCAAGAGGCTAACTATAATCAAAAAGGTAGACAATAACAAGTCTTGGCAAGATGGGAAGAAACTGAAACATGCAAAGTCAGATGCAAAGGAATATACACAGTATGATTCCATTTGTATGAAGTTCTGGAACAGGTAAAACTAATCTATCATTTAAGAAATCAAATGGTTTCCTTTATGAAGGAGAGTGAGGGTAATGACTGAGAGGGACAAGAGGCTGGTCTTCCAAGGTGCTGATAATGTTTTATTTCTTGATCTGATGATATTTACAAGGTATGTTCATTTTGTGGTAATTCACTGGGCTATGGTTATGATTTGTATGCTTTTCCAAGTGTTAGTTATGCTTCAAATAAGAAGTTTATTGTTCCTACAAAATTGAGGACAGTGGAAAAATGTCTAATTACCTTAACTTGTTCCTATCTTTTATATGGATAAGTACCAGTATTACATATTTAGTCTAGTGGTCCAATTATATGAAGTATTGTATAGTATAGTATTGTATACTATAGTTACAATAGTATTGTATTGTAAGTATAGTATTGTATGATAAATGCAGCCTTAGGAGAAAGAATTTAAAACTGATAGGCTCAGCACAGTGGCTCACACCTGTAATCTAAGTACTGTGGGAGGCTCAGGCGGATGGTCTGTGGCTCAGAGTTCAAGACCAACCTGGATCACAGAGCAAGACCCTGTCTCTATGAAAAAACTAAAAAAATTAGCCAGGCATGGTGGCATATGCTGGCAGTCCTAGCTACTCGGGAGGCTGAGGTGGGAGGATCATTTGAGCCCAGAAGTTCAAGGTTACTTTATAGTAACCAATTATAGATCAAATGATCTATAATTGTACCACTGCACTCCAGTCTGGGCAACAGAGCAAGATCCTGTCTCTTAAAAAAAACACACACACACAAAACCCTATGAATACAGTTTCTATGCATGAAAATAAATCCCAAAGGTAATGGAAGACTTTCCAGAATTAATTCATTCAATTCTGTTGACACAACAAGGACATCAACCTGATTAATTCTTTTCAGAAGAAGTCATTTATTTTATTCAAGCAGCTAAGATTTAAACAATATCTGTTGATGATTTCCCTTTCCCATTTGGCACATGGTCAATAGTTAGCAAGTAAATAATACTAAACTAAGATATGTTTTAGTAATTACTATATTAATAAAGTATGAATAACGTTGATAGTTTAGGATTCCTATTCCAAAGATGTGGAAACAACCCAAGAGTACATCAATACATGACTGGATTAATCAAATGTGGTATATGTATACCATGGAGTTCTACTCAGCCACAAAAAACAATGGTGATCTAGCCCCTCTTGTATTATTCTGGATAGAGCTGGAGCACATGCTACTAAGTGAAGTATCACAAGAATGGAAAAACAAGCACCACATGTACTTACCATCAAATTGGTATTAACTGATCAACACTTGTGTGCACATACAGTAGCAGCATTCATTGGGAGTCTGACAGGTGGAAGGGGGGAAGAAGGGATGGGTATATTCGCACCTAATGGGTGCAGTGCACACCATCTGGGGGATGGACACACTTGAAGCTCTGACTGGAGTGGGGCAAAGGCAATATATATAATCTAAACATTTGTACCCCCGTAATATGCTGGAAAAAAAAAAACATAAGGCAAGAAAAAAATAGTTTAGGGTTCCTGTTTATTAGTAACAAAAAGTTTCTTTGTTCATAGCCATCTCTATTTAGCCAAACAATCAACTTGAGTTGGAAGCAATAAACCCTGACACCTCAGGGTTGGGACCTGCCAATTTTTTCAAGTTTATCTAGTCAGATGCTTTGCTGAGAAGGTTTGCTTTGTGTCAGCCTTATATTTCTGTTTGGGTATTAATACAGTCAGTGCCACTGGAATACACAGACTTGCTATATAAAACCTGATGGCTTTAAACTTTTCCTTTTTAAAATGAAACAAAAATATCCAGCCATAAGATCTGCAACTAAATTTTTATTATTATGCCTTTTTCTTAGAATAAAATCAGCATCTGAAATATAAAGTATAGCTTCAAATGGAGCACTGTAATCAACTCAGAGACCTACATTTGAGCAATTTAGGTGAGTCAGGTATGGGATAGGGCATCCTTTGCTCCAAAGTGTTTTATAAGGATAAATGAAATAATAATATCTAAAATGTACTGAGTACTTATTGTGGGCCAGACATTATGCTAGGCACTTTACCTACATTATCTCATTTTATCTTAACAATGCTACACTATAAATATTGCTCTTATTTGCATTTTACAGATAAGACAAGAAAGTTTCAGAAAAGTTAAGTCAATTACCTAAGATCATACAGTAAATGTCAGAGCTAGAATTTATATCTAGATCCAGTTGAATCCTGAGCTCCTGCTTTCACTTGCCTCTTAGAGATAATTATTAGGAAGACATTCTAATGCAGCATTGTCCAGTAGGGTTTTCTGCAATGATGGAAATGTCATATATCTGTGCTGTCCAATATGGTAGCCACTGGACACATGACTACTAAGCACTTGAACTGTGCCTAATGCAACTGATGTATTGAAGTTTTAATTTGAATTAGTTAAATCTAATAACCACATGTGGCTAGAAGTTACCATATTGAACAGTACAGTGAATGTGCTGTTTAAGAGGAAGAGTTGAAGGATGTACTTCTTGGTCAGCTAGAAACCAAAACATATTTTAGTTTTTATGCTGAGAAAGTTTAATGAATTATTTAGAGTAGACATTATATTTAAAAGAGCTGACACATGTTATCTGAAACCATTCATCCTGTAGAAGGCTTAGTTCACACGGATTTATGGTACTCCATTGTCACTATATACCCTGAAAGAGCTGCTTGTTCTTGAAGCAAGTGCCTTTGTAGTTTCTTTCCACTCATCCTCTTAAGCTGGTGAAAAATTCTTTCCAGGAAAGTTTCCACCAAAGTTGTTTTTATTGGCAGTAGTTCAGGTCTCAGAAGAATATAGTAAGTTAAACGAGCCTGCTGGATTTATTGTTGTTATCCTTAGTGCTGAGATGAAAGCATAACACTTGTAGTTCTCAACAATGCTTAGCTTTAAAACCCATCTTATCCCTTTGTATTAGGAAAAGAGAGCTTATTTCTTCTATTCATATTATGAATATGAATATGAATAACCAAGGGCCTAATGCATATGACGATTAAGTAATACCACATCAAGCAGTGTAAACTAGCCTGTTTCTTTAGCTACTTACCATCCTTTTAGTAGCTGTAGTTATTTCTTTCATTGTTTTAATAAACTTTCTGGAAAAGCTACACACTCAATACCACCACCACCATCTTTTTGTTCCTAGGGACTTTTGAGTCATAAAACAGAATTCTCCCAGCTTACTTTAATGTCAACAGAGAAACTGTGTTAAGAGGCAGTCCCGTCAGAGATTTGACTGTAGATTAAATACTTCATAAATCTTCTTTACTAAACATAATCTTCTTTACTAAACATACTCATCCTGGCTAATTCACAAGCAATGCATTTAAAATAGTCAATATATCCTTGGCAGCCTGAGCAACATACCAAGACACCATCTCTACAAAAGATAAAAATCAGCCGGGCATGGTAGAGCATGCCTGTAGTCCCAGATACTCAGGAGGCTGAAGCAGGAGGATTGCTTGAGCTCAGGAGTTTGAGGTTGCAGTGAGCTATGATGATGCCACTGTACTTTAGCCTGGGAACAGAGCAAGACCCTATCTCAAACAAAAACAAAAACAAAAGCCAACAACAAAACAAATAAACCTTGGAAGACAGTATATAAAAAAGACAATGTATTCTTTCTATATATAATAGAATGTAGGCATAGAAGGGCCTATATTGAAAGTAAGAGAATGAGACCAGGAAAAAATCTAGCTCTTCTGATTCTCAGCCAATATCTTGGCCATTTATTCATTTAAAAAAACACTTTTGAATATGTTTTATATACTAGGCACTGGGGGTACAAGGATGAACAAAATGGAGTTCTTGTACCCTCACAGCATTTAGAGTTCAGCAGAGAAGACAAAGAATACAGTAAGATGTAATTCCTAATTTGATAGAGAAAATACAGTGTGCTATCCGAATCTATAAGGCTTGGTGGTGAGAGAGAACACAAGTCAAAGAAATCCAGAATAAATTAAGCAATTTTGGAAGGTGGGGGTACATGGTGAGATGAGACTAATGAAGCAGTTAAGCAGAGATTGGTTCATGGGGCAATGCTAAACTTATTAAGAAGTTTGAACTTTATCCTTAGTGCAACATAAAGTCATCTTTAATTTTTTTTTGTTTTGCAGGGTAATCATGCAATCTGATTTACATTTTTAGAATTACTACACTAATTACACTGTGGAAATTGGATAACAGGGATCTAAATACTCTGACACCAGTTAAGAGATGAGTGGTGATGGCCTGGACTAGATGCTTGACAACAGGGATGAAGTAAAGTGAAAAGATAAAGAAAAATATTTAGGTTTTGAGCAAAAAAACATTTTGGCTTGAGGGGAGGAGTGGAGATGAGAGAGAAGACGAGGCATTTATCCCTATTCCTGGATAATTTGACCCAATTCTGGATATATTAGACTCAAATAAATATACTCAAACAACTATTACAAAGCAACTAGATAACAATACAATGACAGGAATAGAATCTCACATATCAATATTAACTTTAAATGTAAATGGACTACATGCTCTACTTAAAAGATACAGATTGGCAAAACGGATAAGAAGACACAATCCGAGTATCTGCTGCCTTCAAGAAACTCTTAACTGGTAAAGATTTTTAAAGAATCAAAAGTAAAGGAGTAGGAAAAATTTTCTATGCAAATGGAAACCAAAAGCATGCAGGAGTAGCTATACTTATATCAGATAAAAACAAACTTTAAATCAACAACAGTAAAAACAGAGAAGGTCATTATATAATGATAAAGGGATCAATTCAACAAGATGATATAGCAACCCTAAATATATATGCACCTAACATCAGAGCTTACAGATTCATAAAACAAATACTACTAGACCTAAGAAAAGAGAATGACAACAGTACAATAATAGTTAGGAACTTCAACACTGTATTGAGAACACTAGACAGGTCACTAAGGCAGAAAATCAACAAAGAAACACTGGACTTAAACTGGATTCTAGAACAAATAGACTTAACAGACACTTACAGAAAAACCTTACAAACCTACCTAACAACTAGAGAATATATTATACATTCTTCTCATTATCACGTGAACATTTTCCAAGGCAGACTATATGTTAGGCCACAATTAAGTCTCAATAAGTTTTAAAAAATCGAAATCATATCAAGTATCTTTTCAGACCATAGTGGAATAAAACTAGAAATCAATTCTAAGGGGTACTCTAGAAATTATACAAATATACCAAAATTAAACAACTTGCTCCTGAATGATCTTTGGGTCAACAATTAAGTCAAGCTTGAATCAGGAAGAAATAGAAAATAGAAATCCTGAACAGACCAATAACGAGTAGCGAGACTGAATCAGAAATAAAAAAATCTCCCCCCACCCCAAAAAACGCCAAGGACCAGACTGATACACAGCCAAATTCTACCAAATGTACAAAGAACTAGCACCAATCCTACTGAAACTGTTCCAAAAGATCAAGAAGGAGGGAATCCTCCCTAACTCATTCTATGAAACCAGAATTACCCTGATACATATATGCAAAAATCCTCAAGAAAATACTAGCAAATCAAATCCAATAGCAAATCAAAAAGATAATGCACCATGATCAAGTGAGTATCATCCCAGTGATGCAAGGATGGTTCAAGATGCACAAGTCAATAAATGTGATTCCACATAAAAATTAAAAATATAAAGAATTAAGAACAAAACCATATAATCATCTCAGTAGATGTAGAAAAAGCATTCAATAAAATCCAGCATCCTTTCAAGATAAAATCCTTCAACAAACTAAGCACAGAAGGAGCATATCTCAACTTCATAAAAGCCATATATGACAAACCCACAACCAACATCATACTGAACAGGGAAAAACTGAAAACATTCCCCCTCAGAACTGGAACAAGACAAGGATGCCCACTTTCACCACTTTTATTCAGCATAGTACTAGAAGTTCTAGCCAGAGTAATCAGGCAAGAGAAAGAAATAAAGGACATGCTCATGGATTGGAAGAATTAAAATTGTTAAAATGACAATACTACTAAAAGCAATCTAAAGATTCAATGCAATTCCTGTCAAAATACCAATGTTATTTTTCACAGAATTAGAAAAAACAATCCTAAAATTCATATGGAACCAAAAGAGCCTGAAGAGCCAAAGCAATCCTAAGCAAAAAGAACAAAACTGGAGGTATCACATTACCTGACTTCAAATTATACAAGACTATTGTAACCAAAACAGCAGGGTACTGGCATAAAAGTAGACACATAGATCAATGAAACAGAACGGAGAACCCAGAAATAAAGCCGTATACCGACAACCAATTGATCTTTGACAAAGCAGACAAAAATATGCACTGGGGAAAGGACACTCTATTCAATAAATGGTGCTGGGAAAATTGGATAGGCACATACAGAAGAATTAAACTGGATCTGTTATCTCTCATCATGTATAAAACTTAACTCAAGATAGATTAAAGACTTAAATGTAAGTCCCAATGTAAATGTAACACCCAAAACCATAAAAAATTCTAGAAGAAAACCTAAGAAAAACTCTTCTGGACATTGTCCTAGGCAAAGAATTTATGACTAAGACGCTCCAAACAAATATAAACAAATGGGCCTTAAACTAAAAAGTTCCTGCATGGCAAAAGAAATAATCAACAGACAACCTACAGAATGGGAAAATATATCTGCAGATCATGCCTCCGACAAAGGAATAACATCTAGAACTAAAAGGAACTCAGACAACTCAGCAAAAAACAAACAACCTCATTAAAAAGTGGGCAAAGGCCATGAACCGACATTTTTCAAAAAAGATGTACAAATGGCCAACAAACATGAAGAAATCACTAATCATCAGAGAAATGCAAACTGAAACCACAATGAGATACCATTTTACTCCAATCAGAATGGCCATTACTAAAAAGTCAAAAACAATAGACATTGATATGGATGCAGTGAGAAGGGAATGCTTATACACTGTGGGTGGGAATGTACATTAGTATCACCTCTATGGAAATCAGTATGGAGATTTCTCAAAGAACTAAAAGTAGATCTACCATTTGATCCAGCAAAAGAAAAGAAATCATTATATCAAAAAGATACCTGCACCTGTATGTTTACTGCAGCATAATTCACAATCCAAAGATATGGAATCAACCTAAGTGCATATCAATTGAGGACTAGATAAAGAAAATGTGGTATATATACACACCATGGAATACTACTCAGCCATAAAAAAGATGACTTTTTTTTTTTTTTGCAGCAACTTGGATGGAACTGGAGGCCATTATCCTAAATGAAGTAACTCAGGAATAAAAACCAAATACTGCATGTTCTCACTTGTAAGCAGAAGCTAAGCTATGGGTATGCATGGTCATACAGAGTGGCACATGGACACTGGAGACACAGGATGGGGAAGGGTGGAAGAGTGTGAAGGATAAAAAAATTACCTACTGGTACAACATACACTATTTCAGTGATGGGTACACCTAAAGCCTAGACCTCACCTCTGTATAATATATCCATATAACAAGACTCCACTCGAACCCCATAATCTATTGAAGAAAAAAAACAAAAAACAAAGCAACTATTGTATATACATGTGTGGTGCTGCAGACATGCCAAGTTGGAGACAGATCTGTGAATAATCAAGATTTTTTGCTAATGGGAATTGGAAGTATAAAGAGAACTAAAACAAAAGAAAGACTGTGCATAGAGAATAGAGAGCCTATGGGAAGAGCTCCAATATTTGAATAGCAGGTGGGGCAAGGAAGTGGACCTAAAAAAAGACTGAGATGTGGCTGAAGAGGCATAACAAAAAAGTAGGGGGGTAGTTTTTAGTAACTAGAGCATGTAGAGCATGTTAGTGTATTTCTAGAAGAATGGAGTAGTAAAACCTATTAAATGGCACTAAGAGGTCAAGCAATATGAAGCACTGAAAATGTTTGTTGACTTAGCAGTGTTTCTCAACTTTCTTTTCCTTGCAGCCTGCTAAAGAGTCTTTTAAGACTTTACTCTTCCCTCTCTCCACCTCTCCCATAAAATTTTTTTTGGAAGAATAATTCTTACTTTTTCAATTACAAATTGTCAAATTATGGTTGTATATATTTAAAGATACAAAGTGATACTACGATTTATGAATAAAATGTGGAATTATTAAATCAAGCTAATTAATATCCCATACAATATTAATACAACAGAATATTGTTTATGTATTGTTAAGTATGTTTTATACACAAAAAGAGTATGACTTTTTTTTCCACCCTCAAAAGAAGTTTTTGTCCACATTGAGAATGCACGATTTAACACATAGAAGACATTGGTAATCTTGGTAAAAATAGTTTCAGTGGTAGTACAGTGGAATGCTGGAAATGAGACATTGTAGAGGACTAACAAATAAACAGCAAGAAGTATGAAAAAAATAGAGATGAGTAGATTCAAGAAGTCTAGCTGTGAAGGGGATGAGAAGACAGGAAAACAAATGAAGTAGTGCATAAAGCAAAGGAAGAATATATTTCAATGCTGAAGGGAAAGTTTGAATAGAGAGGGAAAAGCTGAAAGAGCAAGCAAGGGAAGAACAAAGAAAGAGGACCCTAAGAAGGAAGGAGTGGATGGTATTGGGATACTAGGTGAAAAGGTCTGCTTTCTTTAAGGAGACACTTTTTCCTCTTCAAATAGAAGAGAAGAAGGTTTGTATATTTGGCTGCAAGATGATGGCTTCTATTTTCTGTGTAACAGGAAAGAAGGAAGAAATTCTCTCTTCCTCTACAAATACCATTTGCTACTCATGAATTGAGACTGAGCTACTTAAAAAGCAAGGAACTCTAACAGTATATTATGTTCAATGTTAGAAACAAAAATCAAAAGATTCAGTAAGAAAAACTAACCTTGCTGCAAAGAGAGCTTTCCTACTAAATATATGCAAGTTTCAGATAATTCTTCATTAACGTCATTCACTCCACTTTTACTATGGTCTCAATTCCAAGTCCCTCTTTTTTTCCAAAATTAATCCTTTCACTTGTAATCTTGATTCCACTCCTTTCCTTCTCTTCTGGGATCTTATCTCTCCTTTCTTGAATCCTTGTATTGGTTACTCGCTTCCTGTGCTCAAACATATGTCTTGTATTCTTTAAAACAAACCCAAACCCTTTTCCCCACCTTGCCACTCTCAATAATCTTGCTTCATGCCACAAATGAAGTATAAGTCTACACTTACAGTCTTTCCTCAGTCACTGACTCTACTAGAGCAGCTCTCAAATAGCTCAATGACTTTTTAATTACCAAATCCAACGACTTCCTCAGACTTCAACTTCCTCCTTTGACCCTTGCAGCATTTTATGCCACTGACAACTTTCCCAAAAACAAAACAAATACTCCTTACTCTTTTATATGAAACTTCACCTGTTTTGGTTCTCATCTTTAAAGTTTTTCCGGCTTAATTCTCAGGTTTTTTTCTTCTTCTTTTAATCTTTCTACCATCTCCACCTAAAGCACTGTTTTAAATTCGAGAAATACAAACCCCACTAAATTACCCCTCCTCAAGTCAGGCCTCCTAATTTTATAGTGGCACCACCTTCTTAATCATGTAGGCTCTAGCCTTCAGATTCAAACAAATCCATCAAAGCCATCATCCACCAAAGCCACATCGGTCATCACTTTGCCATACTCACTGCCACCTCCACAGTTTAGATCTCTGTCATCCCTCTTCTGAAGAACTGTAACACCCTCCCCACTGTATTTCCCCACCCCACGCTGTTCCAGGCGCCATCCTCTAATAGGACGTCCGCTCAGGTCCGTCAGGGGTTTTTGTCCTCCAGAGCCTTGGGCTTAGGTTCCAGTCGTCGGTACTTTAGCTCACTATGGATAGCAAGACCTTTTTCCCCTCGCGCCAGAGTAAGGAAAGGGACCCTAACTAGCTTGACCTCCCGGACCTGGGTGCCTGAGAACATTGGGCTGCAGGAGCACCGCTCCCTTCCGGCCCTGCAGGCAAGAAAGCCCGGAAGGCCAGGGGAGTGGGGGAAGCGCGGCCCTGGCCCATAGCATCAGAGACGCTCTTGGAGCCCAGGCTGGAGTCTACAGCCCTAGTTATTCAGCCTACCCCCCAGTTTTCGAGCTGTCCCCAGTCCCCAGGTTTCCCGCCCCTCGTACTTACCTCGACACCTGGGCAGGTCAGTGATTCGGCGCCGGGTCCCCTCGGACCGAAGAAGAGGCAGCAGAGAAGGCCGTGAGGACCCCGCAGTTGGAGTGCCCAGGAGTTTGCCTGATTTAACAGCTTCAAAGACACCGACTTTGGTCTACGGTGTTAGAAAGATTAAATAAGCAGGAAGACGTTAAATGAGAGGAAAGACGGCTCTTGAAATTTAGGATCTAAATCTTCTAGATCACCCAGGATATAGAAAAATGGTGGGCTTCGCACTATCTGGATTCAGGCGTTAATCTGCAGCCTAACTCAGTCTGGGGTCCCCTGCAGTGGGTGGGCGGGGTTGCCAAAGGGGCGGGGCATTAGCTGTGTGGGCCAAGGGGTAGAGCCAATGGTTGTAGATGGAGGAAGAGACACTGAATGGGCGGAGTCGTGAGGGGCGGGGTTTGGAGAGAAGGAGGCGGTACTGTGAGGAGGGGCGGGGCCAGAGAATGGGGGGGGCGGGCCTGGGCGGTAGAGCCAAAGTAGGGAGGGAGCGCGAAGATGGCTGCTGCTGAGGAGGAGCCGAAGCCCAAAAAGCTGAAGGTGGAGGCGCCACCAGCGCTGAGGTGAGCACTGCTGGACGTGGGAGGAGGGCGACGGCGCCTGCAGCAAGCTAGGGCCCAAGTTGGGTTGCGCGGCCCCGGCGCTGGGTGGTGTCCCGCAACCCACGTGGGGCCAACACGCAGGACCTGCCGCTCAGGGACCTGCCCGCGAGGCTGCTACCCCTTGCCTGGAGCTCTCTCAATCTGGCAGAGTCGCCGCCCGCTCCGGTGCAGCCTAGGCTCCTGCAGCCGTTGGCCAATCAGAGCGGCCGGCCCGGGGGCCGAGCCGGCTGAGGTCAAGCAGCAGGCGCCACGTGCTAGCCTGTCCCGGCTGGGTTGGTACGACCCGGTAGGACCCGACCCGAGCAGAGTCCGCCACCTTCGCGGCCACCTTCTCTTCCCTGGGGGATCACGGGGAGGACATCCAGTGCTTGCTTTACCTTGGGGCAAAGACGGAATTCTTGGGGATTTTTTGGGAAGTGTCGCAGAAGGGCACCTTGACCTTTTCTCACACGTTCTGAAGGCTTGCACCTTTGAAGGCCCTCTAGCAGGGACCCAGACCCCGCCTCCGAGGTTTTGCGGGGGCAGCATTTGGCTGAATGGATAGGAAAGGTTGATTTTTCTTTTTTGTTTGCACTTTTTGGCAGCAGCGGAGACAGTTCTGCCCCTAACACCTGCTTCACATGTGATTGATGTTGCAACTTTTATTTATAAAAAGTTGTTTGTTAAAGTATTCCTTCCTAATAAGTGCTGCATCAACAGTCTTTGATGATTTTGAAATGTTCGTTGGAAGGCAATGATTTTTCTATCTAAAAATAGACATCCAACTGATTTAAGAAACTATTGGGACACTTCTTATTATACACGAAAAATCCCATTTCTTTCAGCATCACTCTTCTCAGAAAGAATGAGTCATTCACAATTGAAAAGAAAAGGTCACTTAAGGACCTGGGGGGGGGGTGTTCTGGCTGTTTTGAATGGAGGGTGACTAAATCCCTGCCCATGCCTTTAATGTAGTCCTACTACCATCAAATGGTTAGTTGTGCTTACTTTAAACCAAGAACATAAACTTTAAAAAAAACAACTCAGGATATTATATTTTTATTTTAAGCTTTCAAACTATGTGTACAATAAAACAGCAAGGGCTTTTGGATTAGACCTACCTGAGTTCAAGGCATGTGCTTTTCCTACTCAGCTTTTTATTAGAATATTCCTTAAAAGGCACCTCCTTCACCAAGCTTCCCCCACCAAATTGGAAGACAGATGCAACTTTTCCCTGCTATCCTACTAAACATACACTACTTAGATTTTTCTGTAATCAAAATAATTATATATAATGCTGATCCATTTTCACAGTGCTTTCCTATTTATTATCTCGTTGCACAGCTCTGTGATTGGAGGAAGGCAAGAATTACTGCTATTTTATGGCTGAGGATTTTGAAGCCCAAATGGAAACAACTAGTTAAGGAACAGAAGTATGAACCCAGGGCATCTACATTCAATTTTATTATTTGACTCTACTGTTCCTACTTTTACACAACCACCCAAGATATGATTTTCTCTGCTTATGTATCCTTAAAAATAATGATAAATAGTAATGCTTAATATTTAAATATGTATGTGCCAGGCACTGTTTCAGCACCTTACATATTTTAAATCACTTAATTCCATAACAACCTATAAGGTAAATAGTATAATTATCTCCATTTTACCAATGAGGAAACAGGCACAGAGATGTATATTTAATGTATGTGTGTATATATGTATATAAATACACATATATAATGTATTTTTTATGTCATTAGTATCTATTTCAAATTTTTTAAATTCCTTAGGCAACTAAAACTCACTTTGTACAGTATCATCTTAGTGCCACCTGTACTCTGGAAGTTAAAAGATTAGATACTTGAGTAATTTAATTAGGTACTTGAGTAATCTTTGATTTTGTGTGGAGACCTTTTGGGATTGGCTTTTCTATTTTCATTATATTTGGCTTTCAGGGTTGCAGTGTAATAATGCATTGAATAGTTAGACTGAATTAATTTATGATGACTTGCTTGACAGTTAGGGGATAGCCAACAGTTTTAGGGGATAGCCAACAGTTTTGGTTAATTGTTAAAAAGAATGGCTTATAAGGTCTAAGAATAATGTCTGGAATCAATCAGTGGGGTACAAATAAATTAATGAAATATATTTGTAGATGTCAGGGAAAGGATTTAGGGTTCTGTGAGAATTTCAGTTAGCTCCAGGGCAGTAGTTCTCAACCAGGGAAATTTTGCCTTCCAGGGGACATTTGCACAAGGTCTGGAAACATTTTTGGTGGGGAGTGCTACTGTACTTAATACCGTGTTTCCCCAAAAATAAGACAGGGTCTTATATTTATTTTTCCTCAAGAAGAAACCCTAGGGCTTATTTTCAGGGAATGTGTTATTTTTTTTTAAGTATGATACAACAATCTACATTTATTCAAATATAGTTAAGTCGTCTTCTTCTGGAACATCATCATAATTCTCCAAACCCCGAATTCCATCCTGAATTTCTTGTGACTCTATTTCCTTTAGAACCATTGGCTCCAATCTCTCATGTCGAGCAATAGAGCTCTCATGGGGCAGATGAGAAGGGCTGCTCGTCTTCTTGATCGCTCCGCCATGAAATGCATGGGTTGTGCAGATATGCTGCATAGCCACACCCATCACTAGGTCTTATTTTCGGGGTAGGGCTTATATTGTGCAAATGCTTAGAAATCCTGCTAGGGTTTATTTTATGGGTAGGTCTTATTTTCGGGGAAACACGGTAGGTGGAGTTCAACGATGCTGCTAAACATCCTACAGTGCATAGGGCAGCCCCTTCAATAAAGGATTTTCTGGCCAAAATTGTTACTAATGTTGAGATTGAGAAACTCTGCTATAGGGAGAGCATATCATAAGGTCTAGTTACCCTTTCTCAAATAGCCATTATTTTTCTAGACTGGGTTGCTTTTCAGGGTATAGCAGTTGCTAAAGTTGCAAAGAAAGAGTAAATAAGGCTCCAACATGTTTTCAGGTGGTGGTGGGGAAAAGTAGGAAACCTTATTTGAGTGTCAAACATAAAGTACTTTATATATGCTATCTCATTTAATCCTCCCAGTGACCTATGAGGTAGGCATAATGATCCCTGTGTTACAGATGAGGTATTTAGGGCTGAAAGAAGTCAGGAAACATTTTTGGGAACTGCTCCCTAGATGAAGATGTTCCATGATGATCACCTATATTTAGTACCACTTAGTTTTCTTTTCTCTCCTTTGAAAATCTCATCCAAGTTCATTTCTCTAGCGGTCACCTCTAAGAGGATACAGTACCTTCCAAGTCTTGTTGAGGACGTGCCAAGTCTGTTCCTTGGTTTGTCTTTCAAATACCTGCTATTTTAGGCATGATGCTAAAAACTGTGTGTGTGTGTGTGTATGTGTGTGTATATATGTGGAGAGAGAGAGTAAGAGAGAGAGAGAGAGAGCGCTAAGACCAAGGTATCATCCTCCTGGTGGGAAATAAGTGGGGTTTTGAAAAATGACACCTAAGCATTCTTAAAGATGACTAGGAGTTAACCAGAGGTGAAGTAGTATGTCTCTGCCTTTATAGGAAAGTTTGTTTGGAGGCAGAGCTGGGAGAGAGCTGCCTCTGTTGGAGAACTGCAGATGATTTGGTCTGAATGAAGCAGAGGTATAGGGGTCCAGGCTCTGTATTGGATGCTTTCACATGTGGTCTTTCTATTATAATAGTTCTCAGATCCTGATGTTAACTATCTGCTGAATATCTCCTGCTCAGTGACTTGATGACACTTCAAAGTCTTAAATACCAAACTGAATTCATCTGTTGTCCTCAATCTGTACCTTCTCTCATGGTTTCTGCATCTGTTAATGGCATCACTAACCTCCCTTTCTCTTAAGTTTGGGACCTAGATATTTGATTCGTTTTTTATCTGTATTATCAAAAGTGGCCTTTTTTTTCCTTGGGAGGCTGAGGCAGGAGGATCGCTTGAGCTCAGGAGCTTGAGGTTGCAGTGAGCTATGACGATGCCACTGCACTCTAGCCAGGGTGACAAAGCAAGACTCTGTCTCAAAAAAAAAAAAAAAAAAGAATAGTCTTCAGGTTGAAAGAGCATTCCATGTACCTAGTAAGATGAAAACAGAAATCCATACTAAAACTATAGTGATTTTGATCCTAATTTATTAATGAATAGAGTCTGAAAATTTAGACAGCCCAAATTTAATAGTGGTTATCTCTAGGTGAAAGGATTGTGAGTTATTTTTTAATTCTTTTTTTGTATTTTCCAACTTTTCTACACTGAACGTGTATGTTAGGCCTCTTGATTTTAAGCTGGAGAAACTTGATATGCACCAAATACATATTTGGCCAAGTGCTGATTGGCCATTACCGTTACAAATTGAACCTCTGGGATACCAAATACATCTGAAATTTTGTAAAATAATTATTATGACTTTTAGGTTGTAATCTTTGAATCTATGTATCTGAAATTCCAAAGCTCTGGAAACTGGAAGTTTTTTTAAAAGTTTGATATGATGGCCAAGCACAGTGGTTCACACCTGTAATCCTGCCACTTTGGAAGGCCAAAGTGGGAAGATTGCTTAAGGTCAGGAGTTTGAGACCAGCCTGAGCAAGAGCTGGACCCCATCTCTCCAAAAAATAGAAAAATTAGCCAGGCATGGTAGTGCATGCTTGTAGTATCAGCTACTTGGGAGAATGAGACAGGAAAATCACTTGAGGTCAGGAGTTTGAAGTTGCTGTGATGACACCATTGTACTCTAACCCAGATGACAGAGAAAGACCTGTCTCCAAAAAAAAAAAAAAAAAAAATTGAAATGAATTTATCTGGCAGCAAAATTTTGAACCGTAGCATTTATTTGTCTGACACAAATGTATATACTTTGCTGTAGAAATATAGTGAGATGCTACATGAATTCCTTCTGGGTATTTTACAAAATATGTAGTACATACACTGTTTTACATTCCTAAAATCCATAGAATTCTGAATTCCAAAAGGAGTTCAAGAAAGGATTCATGAAAGGGATTGTGGACTTTTATTAAATATATAAAATAGTTAACTTTTAAAAGTTTGCTATTGTGCAGGAACAATAATTTGTCAGAGTTATTTGCCTGAATTTTCCTCCAGTCCTTGTTATGCACTTCTGTGATATTAAGTGATACTGAGTAGATGTTCATTTCTTTCTTTCTTTTTTCTTTTTTTTAGAGACAGGTTCTTACTCCTCACTCAGGCTCAGGCTGGAATGCAGTGGTGCGATTATAGCTCACTGCAACTTTGAACTCCTGGACTCAAGGGAACCTCCTGTCTCAGCCTCCTGAGTAGCTGGGACTACGGGCATGTGCCACCATGCCGGGCTAATTTTTTTTCTTTTTAAATTTTTTGTAGAGACGAGGTCTCACTGTGTTGTTCAAGCTGGTCTTAAACTCCTGGCCTCAAGGGATCTTCCTGCCTTGGCCTCTCAAAGTTGTTCATTTCATTCATTTGAAAGATCTTTTTTGGGTAGCTCCACCATAATACTGGTACTGTTAATGTCATTGAGTTATTAGGCTTTTCTTCCTCTCTAATAGTGACTGGCAAAAGTAAAGACTTTTCTTCAACTTCTGGACTTGAAGATTTGAAAGCCTATTTCACGGAAGTCAGCTCACAAACTGAAGTTTCACATACTACTTGACGAGGATCCTTTCTGAATTATATTTTGAAACAGATTTAGAGTTGTTGCCCTCACATATATAATTTTAGATGTTTTTGTTTGTACTTGTGGCTTTATGCAGTTTCTTTAAAAAATTGGTTCATAAACTTCAGATCTAGAAAGCAATGTAATTAGCCTTCAAAATAAGAACATCTGAATTTCCATTTGCATTTTTACTTTCATTGTTTACATGCTGATTTTAGCATTTTCACTAGAATTTAGAAGATATGTATAACAATTATTTTGTGGAAATTCTTGCCTTTTCTAGGCACATCAGTTTGGTTACTGGATTAACAGGATCTCACTTTTTTGTCAACATGTCACACATTTAGTTAGTAAGTCCTGATATTTTGCTATGTTACCTGCAAACACAGGATTACAGATGTGAAGGTATCCTACGTAATTCATTGGTTGCTCACCAAATTAGGGATTACTAGAAATTATATTGAAGTGGTCACTTACTTGTCTACTTTCCTTTTAGAGGCTAAGGCAAGACTTTGGTGTATCCCTACTTGAACCATTTTGACTTAGTTGACTTGTCTAACTGGGAAATCTGTACAAATGGCTCAGTCGGGGAGTGCATTGCTTGCCTCTTTTTTTTTTTCTAAGAGACAGAGTCTTTCTCTTTCACCCAGGCTGGAGTACAGTGGTGCAGTCCTAGTGTTGTCGAAACCACAATGGGGTTTTGGCCTAGGTCCAGTTTCAAAGATCCAATTATTGAGACAATGAGGATTGCCAAGGAAGAAAGGAATTTTTAATATGAAAGATGTCTTTTTGGGAGAAGGGAAAAAACTGCCTGAAATCCAAGGCTACCAGAGATCTGGGGCTTTTAAAGGATGGGCTGTGTGCCTTAGGGCAGGTCATAGTATAACTAACCAGAGGCTAAGTGCTTTGGGGGATGGTGAATCTTGGGAGGTCAGGAAGTCTGCCCTGGGGCCTTCAGAATCTCAGCTCTTTTGTCTTGCAGAAAATCCACCATTTCTGGGAAACTTGAAAGATCTAGTAGTTAGTTAAGGGAGAGGATTATAAAATACATAGGGGTCATTGAAATTTGTTCATAGAGCTGTTACAATAGCTTGCTGTAGCCTTAAACTCCTGGGCTCAAGCGATTCTCCCACCTCAGCTTCCCAGGTAGGTGAGACTACAGTTGTGTGCCATAAGGACTGGCTAATTTTTTAATTTTTTGTAAAGACAGGTCTCCCTATGTTGCCCATCTGGTCACAAACTCCTGGGCTCAAGCAGTCCACCTGCCTTGGCCTTCCAAAGTGCTGGGATTGTAGGTGTGAGCTACCTACCATGCCCATCCTCTTACCTCTTTTGTCCTCTGGTATTGGATTTATTTTTCACACAGGCCATCAGTGTAACTGTTAGAGCCGGATCTCCCGTAGTCCCACCGGACAGAGAGACAGAGTCACCGAGGATGTAATCACACAAGAGGAGCTTTATTATCTGGCTAGCCAGGGTCCAAACCCAAGAGCACCAGCGCAGTGGTCTCTCTCTCTCCCTCCGGGCAAGGACCCCGACTGAAGCATGGGCGAACTTTTTATACTCGTAGTACACAAGCTGAACACGCGCTGATCATGCATCTGCCCTTTACAGTGATTGGTTCTTTAATTGTTCACGCGCTGACCGTGCATTTGCATCCCATCTGCCGTTTGTGCTAGCATGCAGTCCCCCTCTCCTTTTTTTTTTTTCTTCTCGCTCCTGATTGGTCCCTCTTCCCTGCATTTTGTTTCGACCCATAATGCCTTGCAGCACGCTGCGATTTGCGAACAAGCAAGCAATAAACAGAAGCTAGAGGTCAGCCGTTAGCCCAGTATGTTGCAACCTCTGTTACAAGATAAGGTGTGTTCTACAGCTTGAGTCCAGGAGTTTGAGGTTGCTGTGAGCTAGGCTGATGCCATGTCATTCTAGCCCAGGCAATAGAGTGAGACTCTGCCTCAAAAAAAAAAAAAAAAAAAAAGCGGTAAAATTTATGGTGCATGAATTATATCTCGATAAAGTGGTATTAAAAGGTCACAAAACATTCTGCTTAGTTCAGCAACACAAAAAAATTAAAGAGTAACAAAATAAAACATCTGATCTGAGCTAGTTTTGGGGATTTTTTGGGTTTTTTTGTTTTGTTTTTTGGTGGCTCTCATGCCTGAACTGAGAAAGGTTACTTATAGTTTTTAATATCCATATTAAATTAATATTCATATGTTTGCTACAGGGATCTGTGTTTAATTATGAGTGCTTACCCAGACTCTGCCAAGGGTATTACATAATTTACAGTATGTGAATCTTATCACCTTTCCGAAAGAGGTGGCCAGGCAAAAATAACAGGAAAACACCTAATCCCACAATTTCCCCAATAACAGCTAAAGATCAATCCTGTGAGTTCTCCCATTAACAGGTACCCTGCAGGAGTTCTGTTTTGCACAACTTCTGAAAGGAGCTGAATGGATGGAAAAGAGATGTAAATCTCTCTCTTTCAACATTGTTTTTTGAGAATCTGCTTTTACAGAGTTCCTGTGTAAACAGCAGGAGAATCAGCTGCAGCCTCAACCATATCTTGAGGACAGAGTCACATCTCCTGTGAGGATCCCTTCTCCACAGAAAGGCAGGAAACCAAGTCTTGGACTTTGACATGCTGCTGCTGCTTTCGTTATCAACTGACAGCTGTCACTATTTTTTTTTCTCTCTTCGTCACCCTTAAAATCAGCGAGCCACTTGGCCTCGCTGCTGGCAGCCCCTTCTCTTTCTTTGGGATGCCATGTTGTCTCTCTGCCTTCTTCGCCCCCTGCCTTCTTGTCTCTCTTCCACCCTCTCATTCTCTCTATCCTTCTGAGAAGATAAAATAAACTTTTTTTACTTTTATATCTTAATCTCTGCGTGAGAAATCTTTCTCCACTCACACAGTGAGCACCTACAAGGTTTCCACTCTAACACTTTCTAAAATCTTAAATTTTCTAAACTCAGAACACATCAGGCCCCAAGGGTTTGAATGGAGATTATGAGCTTGCATAATTCAAAGCTGATTTAGGGAAAGTGACTGATATCAAAAAAGTTTGGACTTGGTAGATAATATTAAAGCTCTCTAATGCATAAAGTATCATTTAAAGGAAATAAAAGAATCTACCACATAGGGTAATTGTGAAGATTAATTGAGTTAATTAATATAAAGTTCTTAGAATAGTGGCTGGCACATAGTAAGCACTCAGAAAACATCAGCTATTACTATTATTCTTGTTGAGGTAGGAGTCTGGTTCCAAGGATAGCATTTCTGAATCTAACCCTTTCTATTAGATTACATGTTAGAGATGGTTATGGTGCCATAGAACTAGTATGTCTTGTACTGTGAATGTTGGCTTCCCATCTTAGGTTGTCAGGAGAAATGGGTGGGAGAGGACAGGATCTAGGCCTCTTGAGGTGCAGCAGGAAATGGCAATACATGGGAAAAAGTACACAGAATAGCATAACAAGAGATATAATTCAATGGAGTTGATTAGCACTGTGGCCTTGAATAGACCTAAAATATCATCTTCCAGGTTTATTTTATTTTTTTTTTTTTTTTGAGACAGAGTCTTGCTCTGTCACCCTGAGTAGGGTGCAGTGGCATCATCATCATCGTAGCTCACTGCAACCTGGGCTTGAGCCATCCTCTTGCCTCAGCCTCCCAAGTAGCTGGAACTATAGGTGCGAGCCACGATGCCTGGCTAATTTTTCTATGTTTAGTAGAGACAGGGTCTCAGTCTTACTCAGGCTGGTCTCAAACTCCTGACCTCAAGTGATCCTCCTGCCTCAGCCTCCCAGAGTGCTAGGATTACAGGCATGAACCATTGCACCTGGCCCATCTTCCAGGTTTTGATAGCAGCAGATTGTACAAGTATAACAAAAAAATTAGGGAATTCCATATAGATGTCTGTAATTCTCCTTTGCATAATGCAGGTGTCCTGTAGGGTTGTTGCCCACTAGGATGGGAAAGTGCAGAAGAGTATTAATTGCACAGAATTCTGGGGTTTTATAAAAGAGTATACTGAAGTATCATTTGCAAATTCCGCAACGATGAGGTTGGTGGACCAGCAGTATTAGCCATAGGATGTATGGGAGTGGATATTTTTTTCCAGAATCTACTTGATATAGTCTGTCTGGCAAATTGGTCTTTAGATGATTGCCAATGGATATCTGGAAACATATATAAAGGGTTTTGTTATGATTACCAGAGTAATAATAAGTCTAAGGGTCACAGGTAAGTTGGAGGAATATCTGGGGATATCTCTCTGAAAAACAATGGGGACGACTATATCAGCTAGGGATCTAGGCAATACTGACCCGATTCTATGGAGTCTGTGTCCCCAAAATGGTCAAAAAAAAAAAGAATATAGACCTTTTGATAAAGGCCATTTCCACTATCAAAATACAAGGGGCAAACAAAAAAGGTCTATTATATATTCCAACTAGAGTTGAACAGCTACAGAATTTTCAAGGAAGATCCTTTCTCAGAGAGCCTGTGCTGCTTTTGTTAAGCTTACAGACAAATTTACATTTCCCAGTTCTGACTACATTCAAGACACACAAGTAAAAACTTTTTTTTTTCCTTTTTCTTTTTTTTTATTTTAGCATATTATAGAGGTACAAATGTTTAGGTTACATATATTACCTTTGTCTTGACCAAGTCAGAGCTTCAAGCATGTCCATCCCGCAGATGGTGTGCACCACACCCATTAGGTGTAAATATACCCATCCCCAAGTAAAAACCTTGATAAAACTGCCCATCTCATCTGGTGCAGGCCAAGCATTCTTATTTTCTTCTGAAATGTTCCAAGGCAAGGTGGTTAGACTCTTTTGAAGTAATCTTGTATATGGTTTGACTGTCTTATTATCCCCAATCTCACAGTTTGCCTCAACCAATGCCAGCTTCCTTATGAAGGTATGAACATGACTTACAGAGTAGATCCTTAACATTCCTGAATGGTAAATCCTGGGACTTTATGAAATTCCAAATTTGAAATGATGACTATGTAAGGCTGGTGGTGGGCCCCCTCCCTTCCCTAGATAAAAAAAAGAAAGAAAAGGCTCACCAGACCTGCTAAGAACAAAACTGCCAGGCCCCGCTGAGAGGAACCACACCCAGATGTCCACCT